>QXTE01000060.1:3438486-3519559 GCA_003942145.1 Platysternon megacephalum | reverse complement strand
CCCCCCCCCCACACACACACACACAGACACACAACTCCTTTTTGGATCAGGACCCCTACACTGTGAAATTTCAGATTTAAATAGGCTGAAATCATGACATTTATGATTTGTAAAAATCCTATTACCGTGAAATTGACCAAAGCCTGCTCATAGGCTTTAGGCCATAGGGCTTACAGAAGTATTTATGTTTAGACTCTTGTTCTCCCTCCCCTCTTTTTTTTGTTTTGTTTTTGTTTGTTTGTTTGTTTGTTGCACTCACGTGTTTCCATCATGTCTTAAATTGGCTCATAAGATGCTCAGGGCATAGACCATGTCTACATCTTGCATGTTTGTACAATGGGGACTTGAGGTATTACCACAATATAAATAATAAAAAAGTAATAATCATGGTGCATGTTGTGGAACTAGAGAATTCACAAGTTAGATAAAGGTGTTTACGAATCACATTTATCTTTCAAAAGTCATAGTTGTATGTTACATTGAAAATAGTATTTGTTGGCTGCAATGAGAATCAGGGACCCATTGTGCTAGGCGTACTATATAGACCCAGAAAAAAGAGAACACCTGAACAGAAGAGCTTACCATGCTTAATAGAAAAGACAGACGATAGAAAACCAAAGAACATATCTGCAACTTGTCAAAAGTTCCAAACTTTATTTCCCCATTTAATTTTTTTACTTCCTCAACCTGGCCTCACTCCCTCATGTTCTACACCCAACCCGAATTCATTCTGCTCAGCCTGCCCACTGCATAAAAAGCTCAGTCAAGGGAAGGGGAATTTTTTTTTTTAAAGTCCAGTTGACCAAAGGTGTCTAAAACGATAGGTTGAAATTCTGAGCCATCCAGATCAATGGCAAAACTGCCATTGACTTCAATGGGGACAAGATTTCATGTACAGGGTTTTTTGTTTCATTTTCTTTTCCCCCAGTACCTTTACCATAGACAGCCAGAGATACACCTATACTTAATTTTTATGCAATGCCGTGTGTGTGTGTGTGTGGTGTTTGTTTTTTTAAAGAGTAAAAATATTTGACCTAGAATTACTTTCTATTAGTCTTAATTACTTCTCCTTATTTATGCAACTCAGCTTTCCTAAACACCCTGGATTTTCTAGATAACAGGGATACGAAATATTTTTGAGATCATATTACCTTAGTGATCCTGCAATTAGTAGGTGTTTGCATTTTACTGTGCATGTACTGTTATGTCTTTATTTAATATTTATGTAATCTTGAGTGAAGAAAAAGGAAATGTGTTAAATAAAAAGTATTACCAGATAATTATCCAGCATGTCATGTCTTGTCTTTTTTCTTTTCTCATGCTGTCCAAGAATATGCAGACTAAGCTACAAATGAAGTAAAGAATTTTCTTTTGATGTTCTTGAAGGTGCAGCAGCAAGAGAAATTTGTATACAAGTTTCTTGTATATCTGTGGAGTCTTGTGGATATGGAGAATCCTTTGTGTTTACAGAGCAAGTTCCTGAAATATCACAGTAAATTATTTATAACCCAAGCAGAGAACTGACTGACTTTTTTTGCAGTGGTGTGAAGAATAGTGCCTGGTAGACAAATGCTGTGAAAGCTACAAAGACTGGAAATAGTACTCATAGAAGGCACTTAGTTGTGAACCTCTCTACCACTGGATAACTGGCTACATTAGATTTTTGTCACCTTCAGAGCACAAAGAAGGACATGTCTCTGTCAGCAGACCATCCACAGATAAGGAAGACTCACGCAGCATCTTCTCATTTTCCTCCCCAAAAGCAGCACCTAATATTCCTCCTACAGGAAGAAGATATATCCTTAAGAGGGACAGAGAATGCATGTTGAGTTGGATAGCAGTTATTTTTTACTAATCCTTGTAAATGGTGCCTAGATATAGTGGGGATGAGTGCTTTAGAAAGGTGGTGATGGTGGCTTTTGGTTTGATTTTGAGATGAGAGGGATAGTGTGATGGGATATATAGCCCACACAGGTGGCAGACAAGTCATATTGCACCTGGAGGGATGTTAGGCATAACTAGTGATCCAACCCAGCCAGGGAGGGGCTGGGTCTTCATAAAGGAAGGAGTTAAGGACTGCCAAAGGAAGGGCAAGGGAGGAGACCCTGGTGATAGGTAGCTGGGAGCTCTCTCTCTGTTGAGCTGAGAGAAGCCTGGTAGGCTGAGTCTTGGCCCAGAAGCTTGACTGGAGAGACAGGGGGCAATCAGGGACAGATACGTGAACTGCTGGGTAGAGGGAGAATATGGCAGCAGGAGTGAAACCCAGGAACTTGGGCTTGTGTTAGGCTGGTTTGAATCAGAGGCTAGCCTGCAAAGAAGGCAGCTATCAGATGCGCCCAGCTGGGCTGAAGATTCAGTTGTTTTCATATTTTTGTTGGACTTTAAATGACGGTGTTTAAGGCCTTACAAAGGTTTAGACTCTGTTTCCTGGTTTGGTTGGAGGGCCAGGTCATGCCAACAGCCAAAACAAGGTAAAGAAACTGTGGCACAACTGTTGCAATGCCACATACAGCCAGTAGGGGGGCAGGGTACAGGGCAACTTTGTCACACTAGGCCATAATACCTAAAAGGCTTGTCTGTGGACTGGGTTACCACACTGTGGAGATTGTAAAAGAGCTGGGTGGATAGTGGAAATGAATAATTGTTGAAATTTGTGAATGTGTTGACTTCACCCATGTTTGTTCCTTTTTTGTGATCATTTCCCACAAACATTGAACAAGCAGGTTGTACTGTTACAAATACTCATTAAAAGCACATTGGAAAGTCATGTGTGCCCTAGTGTTGATGGAAAACAAATCTGTGCATTAGCTCATTATCTAATCACAACTAACTAACATGTTTTGAATAGCAAATATCATCTGATCACAAAGAACCGTTTGAAGTCAATCTACAGAATTAAAAGCAAAACTTCTGAAAAGGGTCATTAAATAATTTTGAAACATGAATATATTTCAGGTAATTGCAGTTTGCTCTCAGAGGCTAAATTAATCTAATAAATGATTTCATATGAACTGTGCACTCAGCTCCAGTCCAGACATGATTTTCTGTCCTGCATTTAAATGCCTTTGTTTAGGAAAATTCAGCAAGCTCCATAGAGCCATGCTCTGAGAAATGTCAACTTTAATTTTCAGATCATCATAGTATTTTCGAGAAAGCAATCTAGACTTCCTCTTACTTAGCAGTGATGCTACACGACTCCATTTTGTTTCTCTCTTCTCGGTAGAGGTAAGAAGACACTTAAAATAATCAGGAGCTCAGCCTCCAGGCAGACCAATCTTGTCGTGATGTCTGGGATAATAAGTCTGCAGAACCTACTTGGCACTTGTCCTTTCTTCCTACCTTTCTCTTGTTTGTTTCCCCATCAGAAGGAACTTGTGATTGTACTGGGCTTCCCATTTTGGGGTGAAGATTTGACACCAAAAGGGCAACTGCAAACCATTGTAGGCAGACCCACATGGTCCCTGTCCATACTAGGGGGGAATACCCCTTGCTGAAAATCTGAAATGCTGAGGAAATCCTTTTCCATATCTATAGGTAACAAAGGAAGAGGAGGCAGTGTCTAACATCTCCTTGGAGTGCAAGGATATCAGCATCTAGCCAGAGATGATGCAACTATGTGGGAGTGGCTGGTCAAGGGAATAAGTTCTAGTCATAGGTTGTATCCATCGAATGTGGAGGTCCAACACACTAAGACTATCATCCGTTGGAAACAGTTCTATGAGGGGAATGAGCAACCTTTGGCTTTCAGGGTGAATTAGCCATCTATGCAAACAGAGACAGATGATTTATTGCAAGTATCTGTCCAGGCAGTGCGGGAGGATTACAGCGGTGTACAGCATAGGATTACGGCCTAGTTCACATTTACAATAAAGCAAGCAGTGTAAAGGGGCCTTGAAGGGAGGGTATACATTTAACTACAGCAAAATTAAAATGAATCTCTAATAGAATAATCCTCCTTCCCACAACTTGAAAGGAATGGATAAAGTCATTAACCACTATCCTTACAAATTACAAGATCAAAAAGATAAACATGAAGATATATGGCAACACTATATAGATTCCTTCAGCAAAAATATGAGCCTTAAGAGACAGGTAAATTCTGTTAATACAGCTTATTAGTCCATTTGAAATGTCTTTTCATTACCCATAAAGACCTACAATAGCAAACTTTAGCAAAAGTTGCCCGAATCTGTCCTGAATATGATTAGTGTAGGCGAGACAAAATCATTTTCAAGACTGTGGCAGGAAGTATTCAAAACTCATGAGTCAGGCCCCAAAAGAAAATGAGATTGTTTTACAGATCATAAGATTTAAAAGAAACTTGGGGTTCTTTTAGTCTTCTGGTTTTCATACCTTTAGGCTACATTCAGTTAATGATTTTAGGCTTTTTTTTTTTTTTTTTTTTTACAAACCATGAGTGCTAGAAACTTATTTTAAAAATAAATAAATGCTGATATTCTCACATATCAAACTGTCTCCAGGAGCTGGGTTTTTTAAAATTTTATCTGGTATATTGGCACTTCATCTGTTCTCAAAACTGATTTGGGGGAGCCATTGCTGAAAACTATTTTCAATTTCCTAGTGTAGCCAGGTTGTTTTTTCTATCACAGTAGTACCCAAAATGTGCTAGGCTCTGTACAAACAAAAAGAAAGGCACACTTCCTGCCCTGGAAAACTTAGATGACATTTTACCCTTTTGATAATGTTGTTTCTCTGTCACAGTATAGAGGGTATATCTGTGTGGCTATAATGAATAGAGCCAGTTCCTCAGACAGCATAAATGGGTATAACTTAATTGACATCAAAGGATCTATGGTGATTTACACCACCTAAGGATATGGCCTATTATTTCTGCAGACTTTTATTTGCCTGCACATAATGACATCTTTTTTCTATCTGCAAAGATAACATTATTGAAGAATTCAGATGCTATGAAAATCTGACACCAGATCAGTGAAAGGGCAGAGGGTGGTTATTCACACCAGCCGCACATCAGCTGTCCTGAGTAGTCAAACACATCACTGGCTAACCAATCGATGCCACAGAACAGGTTTATGAAGCTTTGTATCACTGATAAAGTAGTACTTAAGACAGCAGATGCTCTGAATTTGTCAGGTTTAGATTTACTCCATTTGGTTGATAGTAGTAGTAGAAGGAGATTAGAGGGGCTGATCCAAGCCCAATTAAGGAATTCTTCCCTTGACTTCATTGAACTTTGGAACAGGCTTAGAGAAAACACCTGAAAGCCACTGTCCGAGATTTCAGGGGCTGGCCACATCAGCCACCCCTTCCCTCCCTGAGGAGAACCTGCTGGGAGCTGTCTGAATCTCCACAGTCAGTTAAGAGAAGAGCTGGTTGCAACCCTTTTTAAACACTGTGGAGCAATTTGTACTTTCTCCCTGCCTCAAAATTAATCTGAAGCTCTTTTTGTGGCCTGGCTGTGGTGAAGAGAGGACACCTGATATGGGCTGTGAAATGTGGACAGAGAGGAGGGTGAGGGGCTGTTTTGGTGAAATTTAATATAAAAGGGAGGGTTGGGGAGGGAAATATAATATGCACTATATTTTTGCTATGTTTCATGTATACTGCTTGGCTATTATCTTTTAGTCTGTGTATTTCTGGGTTTTATCCTGTCTATTTGACGTAGATCTACACTGCACACAACAAAACAAAACAAAACACAACCACATCCACAAATCTCAGAGCCTGGGTCAACTGGCTCAAGCTCACACGGCTCACGCTGTGATGCTAAAAACAGCAATTTACACGTTGCTGCTGGGGCTGGAACCTTGGCTCTGAAACCCGGAGCACGGGGAAGGGCCTCAAAGCCAGGTTCCCCTGAGCAAAAACGTCTACACTGCTGTTTTTAGCCATGTAGTGTGAGTCCTGCAAACCTGATTCACTTGACCTGGGCTCTGAGACTTGCTGCCATGGGTGGGTGTGTACAATGGGTTTTTTTGTTTGTTTTGCTGTGTAGAAGTACTCTTACATTCTAAGCTCTTTGGGGCAGTGACTATTTTTCTTTCTGTTTCTACAGCACCCAGAACAATGAGGACCCAAATCTAGATGCTACTGTAATGCAAATAAATGATAAAGGAGGATGGATGGAGGGTCCAGTGTGCAGGAATCCGCAGCTGGAGGACACCACATTAAATTTAACATAACAAATTATTCAGGAATACAGGTACTGGGATTTTTCCCCATGTGGTCAATGAGTGCAAAATAGAGTCTAGAAAAGACATTAAGAAATGCTAAAACAAACCAACAATCATAGCTGTTCATGAAGCTAGACGTTTTGGTGAATGTTATATAAGCCTAGAACTAGGAGAGTTAAAAATCAGATATGTGCTCAGAATTGCTGCACTTTTGCAACTGCCTGTAGAATGCAGTGGTATTTTGAATTATTACTGTTAGAAAACTTTGGAAGGCAAAAAAGAAACTCTTATTATTCCCATCAAGTGTGGGAAATAATGTGAAATAAAGTGGATGTGGGAAGAGAAAATTTGAACATGGATATTATCTAACAGGTTTTTTTTTTTTTTTCTGATATGCTACCAGTTATAAAACAGCCCATGACAGGATGAGTACATTTGTGCAAGTAACCATTGTATAGATCACTTGAGCACATTATGTTACACATGACCTATATGTAAACCTGAACTTGGCCAGAATTTTAGTAGGCAAAATAAAGCAACCCCTGATAAAGACTTTATTATTCAATCAATCATTTAATGTAAATAGCGTCCTGCGTGTGGAGTATCTAAAAGCATATACAACAGTGCACTTTGCCATGAAAATAAAAAGCTACACATAGCTGCAATGAGCAAAAGCAGAGACAGGGATGTAAGACAACATTAACTATCTCTCCCACCCCCACAATATTAGTACGTTTTATATGGAAATGCCATTCTGCGTTGAATGAAGGGTCCATAATACTGCAAACAAAATACTAGAATAGTACGTTAATGCCAATGTTGCATGTTGGAAGTTAATGACAAAGTTGTCGAATAGCAAACTCAACTGGAATTATTTAATCAAAGATTATCAATCAGATTAGTACAACATTATACAAAATATAGAAAGAATAAATACATTACCACCCTTGACGTAAGGTAAAGAGCTGGTTCTATGTCTCTTCTTCGCTGTAACTGGTGGGATACGCAGTTTCATCCCTCAACTAAGTTCCAAAACTTCTGTCATTCTATAGGGTTTTTAGACAAAAAGACCCCTCATTGACAAAAATACCCTCTGAGAGCAATATGTTCTGATGTAATTTATTATGTTCTGACGGGATTTTCTTTAATATTGTTCCATTCTTAGTTTATTAGATTGATGTGTGAAGGCATAATTATTTACAGCGGAGAGGACCAACATTCTTCAAGATAATATCTCTCAGTGGGTCTTCCCCTACCCCATAATCATTCTTCCCTATTGATTCTCCCATAGGAAACATCTACTGTCACAATCATTACTCATCAGTCTTCCAGGTTTATATATGCTTACATAAGCATTATATATATATATATATATGAATGGTTTCAAAGAATATCTGGAATTCTATAAACATGGAGGTGCCAAGGATGATTAGATATAGCCTAATGCATAAAATTCCTGAATAGGGTTACTTACAGGTTAAGAACGAGTGTTCTGAGCCTTAGAATTCAAACATACTCTTTGTTAATATCATAAAGATTCTATAAAATAGTTAATATATAAATGATTCAAATATACAGAAAATAAAAGATTGAAGGGGTTAATCCTTACTAATACCAACATAAATTATACAGTGCAGTGTCTCCTAACTGGCCTAGTGGGTTGTAGTCTCCCAAGAGATCTTCAGGATAGTTAATGTAGAAATATAGCTTCTCCTGACACATCCTGGCTCCAAATTGGGATTTGCACAACCTGTCCAAAACATATCTGCACTAACACCTGTAGATTTCCAAAGAAAGGGGGGTGACAGGTAGGGAAAATGTACCATCAAACATACACACATGTCCAAGACTTGCCTGTCTACATGGAAAATATAACAAGAACAAAAAATGAAAGTGACTGCATCAGCACTTAGCTATTCACACCTGAGTGAAGAGCTAAATTGGAATATTGGTCTGAACAACTGAGCAAGTGTAAGGGATCCCTACCCTAATGACAACACCATCAACAATATGATTCCTGCCACAATGAAGGGCATGCAGCTTATATGGACCATTGTTAGAATTTTGGGAGAACTAACTAGTGAGGGAGGTTAGAATTGGGAGAAATAGGGAAGCAGAGATACGCTATTGGAAAGCAGCCTACAATCTCAAATTCTATAACCTGATTGGGTGATTTTTTTTATTGCTCTCTGCTGTTTATTCTTGGATCTGTGTATAGCTGTCAACATTTGAAAATGTTTTCAATTAGGTTTTCTACACAAGTCACGGGGCTTTGTGACTAATTGGTTGGAGTGGGTAGATTATGAGTTTGTATTTTCCTTCAATTACTTGACTGTAGAATCCAGAGTTTGTGACCGTATTATCCTTTTATCCCTCCCTGCAAGTGCACAGAGACATAGGACATCTGCCAGGAAAAACTAATACATTAAAGTATAAAAAATATATTAAAGAGGAGTTATTGGCCTAATGCAGAAATTACCGGGTAAGGTTCTATGGCCTGTGTTATGTAGGAAATCAGACTAGATGATCATAATGGTCCCTTCTGACCTTAATCTATGAATCTTATGAAATTAAATAATTAAAAACCTGTGTAATTGTTTTCTCTGCTTTTATTTGTTTCTTTCTTTTTCCATCTGGCACAAATATTGGAGTGGTAAATAATGAAGTGGTGTAATCAACTAATGTGCATTTTAATATGGCAAAAATTAAATGTATACATCTAAGCACAAATAATGTGGGCCTTACAAGAGTGGGGAGGGGGCTCTATCCTGGGAAGCAGTGACTCTGAAAAAGATTTGGGGGGTCATGGTGGATAATCAGCTGAACATTAGCTCCCAGGGCAGTGCTGTGGCTAAAAGGGCTAATCAGTCCTTGGATGCATAAAAAGGGGAGTCTCAAGTAGAAGTAGAGAGGTTGTTTTACATCAGTATTTGGCACTGGTCTGACCACAGCTGGAATACTGTGTCCAGTTCTAGTGCCCACAATTAAAGAAGGATGTTGATAAACAGGAGAGGTTCAGAGAAGAGCCATGAAAATGATTAAAGGATTGACAAATAGTGATAGATGCAAGGAGCTCAATCTATTTAGCTGAACAAAGAGAAGTTTAAGTGGGAAACTATAACCTTCTCTAAAGGTCACAGTCTCTAAATACTAGATGGGTAACGTTTGAAAACGGGCTCCTCGGTCTAGCAGACAAAAGTATAACAAGATCCTATGGCTGGAAGTTGAAGCTAGAAAAATTCAGACTGGTAATAAGACATATATTTAATAGTGAGGGTAAATAACCTTTGGAACAGTTTTCCAAGGGTTGAGGTAGATTCTCTATCACTGGCAATTTTAAAATAAAGATTGGAGGTTTTTTAAAAAGATACGCTCTAGTTCAAAAGGAATTACTTTGGAGAAATGTTGTGGCCTTGTTTATACAAGAGAGCAGACACATGATCTCAATAGTCCCTTCTGGCCTTGGAATCAGGGCCGGCTCCAGGCACCAGCGTAGCAAGCAGGTGCCTGGGGCGGCCAATGAAGAGGGGGGCAGCACGTCCGGCCATTCGGCGGCGGGGCCGTCACTCCCTCTCGAGCAAAGGACCTGTCACCGAATTGCCGCTGTAGAATGAAGCGGCGGTAGAGCCGCCTCTGATCGCAATCGCAGCTTTTTTATTTTTATTTTTTTTCCCTGCTTGGGGCAGCAAAAACATTAGAGCCAGCCCTGCTTGGAATCTATGAATCATTGTATCCATGTGCATGCTATTTTACTTTTGTATCTCATGTATCACGTTCTTCTCCTTTTATCTGTCTCTCACCTTCAGTTTATTTGAAAAGCAACATGTCCTTTCATGTCGCTATTTGCCACTTTCCTATTTGGACGGTGTTGTCCATCCCATTACTCTCCATTCATGTTGTTTCTATTCTCCCTTGTTCCATTTCTTCTCATCTTTGACCTCCTTGCATTACCTTTCCATAACCCTACTCCACCCCACCCCCTCTGGTTTTGCTGACCTTCACGAGATCTTTACGCAGACCTCCTGAAGGCTGATTATCCTGTCGGTTAGGTCAGTGCAACCCCCAATCACTTCAGTGCACCCCAACTAAGAGGATGATCAGGCCCCAGGTTGGAGAGCAAAGCCTTATTTGCAGAGTGGAACGAGATTATGGCAATACATAAGCAAAGAGAGAGAGGAAAAGCAGAAACTGAAAGATCCACTGTGGATACCTCACCTGAATTCTTATCTGTTAGGAATTTTAGCTAACATTGTGAAACTTAAACTTTATCTGAAAGTTTCCAAATAATTCTGTTATTTAATATCTGAGTCTCGTTACTTTATTTTATCAGACTTATGAAGTATGATTATATGGTATGCCTTCAAATTTCTAGAGTCAGTGTAGGATTTGATCATTTTATTCTCCTTGTCTTTTGATTCCCCCACCCCACCCCACCCCCACAAGGCATAGCTAATACAGATCCCTTTTAATGAGGCTTTTGGTCCCCAAACAGACCCAAATTGTGTGGCATGCCTCAAATGAGCCTTCATTTTCCGGCAAGAAGTTTTTAATCAACACTTCAATTAGTGCAATGAATTCACAATCCCCCAACAGGCTTAGACTGAATCTCCACCTTGGATTAACAGAGCAAAGAAAAAAAATGTGTGAAGTGCACAGTAACATAGTAAAACATAGTTTCTAATGCAATAAGTAATGATGGAATGCCGGGGAAGAAAGAAAACTTATGAAAAGCCACCCTAAATTACTACTACCAAAACCCAGGATATGTATTCTAAATATGATAGATGCCCTGATGCAAAAAATGTCTTCCTTAGGGAAGCATAGCTCTCCATATATCAAAGCAGGGAGTTTCATTCCTAAATTTAATATGCTAGAGAGCATTCAAACACATTGCTTGTGCTTGGCTTAGACTGATGCAAATAATGTTCATTACTGTAATTTACATTTACTGTAAGAGTTGAAGTGATGAGAAAATAAAAGAATAACAAAGCTGCATTTTTATATACCGAGAGAACATATCTCTCTAGTGCATGTGCAATTTCTTTCTCGCTTGCTCGCTCTCATTTTGCCCTTGGGAAGCAACTTCTAGAGAAAAAACAATTAGATTCCTCTTTTCTTGTTTTCCCTCCCACTATTTCCTGAATCTTAACACTGTTATAATGAGATTGTACTTCCCTTTAGACTTCCCTGTCTTCAGATGATTAGCCTTATTTTTCACTTACTGAATATCCTCAAAGTGCCCAATCCTGCAAAGACAAATGCACATGCTGAACTTTTCACACTTTTATAGTTTAATTGACTTGAAAGGGACCACTCAGTAGTGTGCAAAGGTAAGCATGGGTGGAAGTTTTGGCAGAATCAGGTTCCAAGAGATGACATTTCATTTCAATTTGCTGAATTTTAACAAGTGTTGTATTTGGTTGTATTAAGTGTCTGTAAAAGTTTTGAGAATATTTGTGGAAACAGTTGCATTTATGTCAGATGCACGCTTTGATTGCACGCTACAATATTAATAGACTTTATAGTCTTTTGTAGGAAGATTAGGGTTTTTAACTGATTTTAAATGGTTTGTCTTCTGAATCCTGCTTTCTGTATTCTGTTTTGACATAGAATGTTGCTGCACTCTTGCTTGTTTTTAAATCATCATGATAATCTTTTCTGAGTTATGGCTAAAATTTAAAGCAGGCATTCTATCTTGTTGCAAGACAAATCCAAATAATACATTTTTCAATGACATTTCTGTTACACTTAACAATTCTTGTAGAAAACCCATGGTCCCTGAATGACAAACCCCTTTTTAAGCTTTTTGAATTGTTATTTCTGAAGATAAGAAACCAATGGTTTGACTTTCAGAGGTGCTGAGAACCTGGAGCTACCATTCAAGTCAATGGGAGTTGCAAGTGATTAGCACCTCTGAAAATCAGACTATATTTTCAAACATGATCATCTTAACAATGTCTGAATCCTATCATTGACAATTATATTAGCATTTAGGCATAAAAATGCCCATTTTATGGACTTGATTTTTTTCCTATGCAAGAGTCACACTTGGTGTGGGAGAGAGGCTCAGGTACCTGCTTCTGGCTCTTTGATTCTCAACGCCAGCCTCAATGCAACTTAGAGCTGTTCCCAGGTCGCTCTAACTTTTGCAACTCATGCAGTGTCCTTAATGGATGCTACATCATTAGAGGATTCTTAGGATGGAATAGAGCTCTGCCATGGCTCCTACTGTTTGGGGAGGGAAGAAGGTACAGAGACTGATTGCAGCATAAATGCACTAGCAGGGAGTTTTTCTACATCAGAGCTATTTTTTTGCTAGGCATTTGTGTCTGGATTTTAGCCCTTCTGGGCCACCTAAGTGTTGCAAAAGGTCCATAACCCAGTTTGAGAATCTGGCACCGTGTGTTTCAAAGACCACTATTAGTCCACGTCTGAATTTCTCTTATCTATTGTTATTCACACCAAGGATTACTATAACTGAAAGAGATTAAAGGAAAGTCTTCCCTCCCATTCTCCCCATCCCCACCTCAGTCCTAAATATAGGGCTTAAGTGGTGCTTGACCTTGTACTGGCCTTCTGTGTGGGAATGAATTGCACTCTTAGTGCATGTAATGCTGCTTCACCTTTTGTCTTCACTTGGGGATATTAAAAAGCCAGTCATGTGCCCCCCCCCATTTGTGTGTGTGTGTGTGTGTGTGTGTGTAAAGCTAAATAAGAATCCAGTAACTCAAATTCCAATTTGAGATGTAATAGAAAAGAAATATGGATGGCTTCAATTTTACAGTTTTATGTTGTTCAGCATTTAGATTGAACATCTGAACTTCAGGACTGCAGAGCTTTCTCAAGCCTTGGAAGCAGTGATTGTCATTACCTGAATTGAATTAAAGGCATTTAAAAAAATGCCTAACAAGAATGCCAAAAAGAAAACCAGTTTGAATTCCGCTTTTGGTGCCAGCAGCATTACACAACGAGATAAACGTTGGTAATTGTGTTTAGTTCAATAACACTTTTAATTATAGTTGAGATCTCCTTTAAAGTCTATGGATTTTACTGACACAAAGTAAACAGCTGAAAGCCAAATGAAGGCAGTCTCATAGATTTCTACTGTCTAATTAAAGCACAGAAACATTGCCTCACCAATTGAGGCATTTAAGGAAAAAAAAAAGCTGTTTGCACATGCAATGCACAGTTTAATCATCACAGGTAATAAAGTTTCTTTTTTGCAGATCAAAACAAAACATCACTAATCTGAGAAGTTAAACCTTCTTTTGAGTTTACAATAGGACCAAGCAGTTCATGAATATCTTAAAATATTCATTAATGCTATTGTCTCCCTCACCCCGCCCTCTACTACTCTGGCCCTGGTTCAGCAGGGTACTTAAGCATGTGCCTAACTTTAAACATGTGAGCAATCCCATTGTAATCAGTGGGACCACACATGTGCTTAAATTAGATACACGATTAAGTATCTTGCTGATTCGGGTCTCATCTTGCTGTAATGACCCAGAATTCTCACCTTCTCCAACCAGTCATTAATTGCCAGGGAATGCTCGACCTTGAGCAATGTTGATGCAATGAACTGTATAAAAATTCTAAATGTAAAGAAAGACGAAAGTATGTGTTGCTAATATAAAAGTTTAACTTCAAGTTATCATGAATACAGTGGTCTAATTATAGTATTGTTCTTTTTCTAGTAGCTAAAGATCAGGACAGTAACTCATAAGAAAGCAGGACTTCATTCTCTTTATCATATTTAAAATATCCTAATAGTAACAAAATGCATGCAGTAGTGACACAGCATATGATGTTATTTCAATTTGAAGATCTGGCAAGTCTCTTAGTGGTAGTCACATGACGGGGTCGGCAACCTCTGGCACGTGGCTCCGCAGGTTCAGCCGATCGTGGTTCCCACTGGCCGCGGTTCGCCGCTCCAGGCCAATGGGGGCTGCGGGAAGCGGCGCGGGCTGAGGGATGTGCTGGCCACGTCATCCCACCGCCGAACCTGCGGACGCGGCAGGTAAACAAACCGTCCCGGCCCGCCAGGGTGCTTACCCTGGCGAGCCGCGTGCCAGAGGTTGCCGACCCCTGCTCTATGATCTAACAACCAGACTCTTGTAGCCCATAGGGCTAGCTTACCTTTACTATATTCACTGCCTTGCCTTCATTATATTTAGCTGCTTTTATTATAATCAGCAGTCATGCAAGGAACCTACAGGCCTGTATCCTGTAAGACAATGGTTCTCAACCTTTCCAGCCTACTGTACCCCTTTCAGGAGTCTGATTTGTCGTGTGTACCCCCAAGTTTCGCCTCACTTAAAAACTACTTGCTTACAAAATCAGACATAAAAATACAAAAGTGTCACAGCACACTGTTACTGAAAAATTGCTTACTTTCTCATTTTTACCATATAGTTATAAAATAAATCAATTGGAATATAAATATTGTACTTACTTTTCAGTATATAATATATAGAGCAGTATAAACAAGTCATTGTATGAAATTTTAGTTTGTACTGACTTTGCTAGTGCTTTTTATGTAGCCTGTTGTAAAACTAGGCAAATATCTAGATAAGTTGATGTACCTCCAAGAATACCTCTGCATACCCTCAGGGGTACACGTACCCCTGGTTGAGAGCCTCTGCTGTTAGACATTAGCTTCAGTAAGTTAGCATAAGGTTTGAGGCCTACGAACTCTGAACAGATAAACTTTGAATAGATAAATGGCCCAACGGAAACCGCAAGTATTGGGGAGCTGAAAATAGATTGTTTAAGGAGAATTTCTGACCTCAGGTACATGACCCAACCATAAGAATGTGATGGCAATGAATTGATGTACATAACAAATACATCCGCAGATACCTAACTACACGAGGGCCATTGTAACGAATTGACACATATAATAATATGTTGAGATCCTTGATATACTAACCCAGGGGTCGGCAACCTATGGCACGCGTGCCAAACATGGCACGCGAGCCGATTTTCGGTGGCACGCCGCTGCCTGCCAGTCCCAGCCCCACTCGGCCCCCCCGCCCACCGCTCTCCCCTGCGGGGGCAGGAGGCAGAAGCTTGGTCCTGCGGCAGCCAAGATCCCACCTCCCCTGCTTCTTCCCCCAACGTGGTGCGTTCCTGCCTCTCCTCCTCCCCCTCCCTCCGGGGAAGGGATGCGGAGCCGAGCCGCAGCGTGCTCACTGCTCCGTAGAGGAGACAGAGAAAAGGTAGGGACGGGGCCCTGGGGAAGCGGGTGGAACAGGGCATATCCCTTCCAGCCCCTGCCATGAGCCGCTAAGGGCAGGGGGCTGGGAGCACCCCCACAAGCCGAGCACCCCAGCCCTCACCCCTGAACCCCCCCACACCCAGCCTTCTACCCTGCACCTCCACACACCCCCAGTTCTCTGCCCTGAATGNGTTAAAATGTATTACCGGCACACGAAACCTTAAATTAAAGTGAATAAATGAAGACTTGGCACACCACTTCTGAAAGGTTGCCTACCCCTGTACTAACCTATTGAAGAAGGGCACTCCAACATTAGTAAGGAGGATATACAAATAAGGAAAAGGGGGAAAAACCTACTGAATATGCATCACACATAATGGCGTCAGCATATCATATTATAAAAGTTGCATCCCAGCCTAGGGGCAGTAGGAGAAGGAGATGTAGTCCTTGGGAGGTGCCAGAATGATGGCCACTGGTGATGAGGGGGAAGGGGATAGTGATGAGAAAGATGATGGCTAACATTTCAGGTTGTTCTGCAAGGGATGGTGTGAATATATGGATGTACCAATGTACATTCTGTGGTATCTCTATCTACCTTACTGAGTTGGGTTGTTTGTGACTGTGCTAAATGTATTAATAAGCTATTTGTAAATATAGAAGAGTTCCTATAGTGTGAGTGTTGCAGCTATGCACATTGGGGTTCCCAACTATATAATAATTTAAATAATACTGGGCCGGATCTTGGGACAAGAACCTAACAACCCTCAAAGTGATAACTGGGAATTCTTAAGTAATCAATATAATTAATACATAATCTATAGATCAGGGTACACTCTCCAGGGTCCATATACAGCAGGGGTTCCCAACCTGTGGGGTGCACAAGAAATGATAGCATGATATGTCTCACCAATGACAACCAACTAACAGTGACTGCAATATCAAACACTCACAGAGAACTATTCACAATCAGCTGCCAGGATAGCTCCAAAGTACCATTGACAGGAGATACAAGAAGAAAAAAAAGAGGGAATGAGACACAGGAGCAAGTGAGAGTACGTGCGGGACAACAATATGACTGGGCACTTTTCCCCTTTATTGGTTAAACTGTTGGACAGTCAGAGAAGGCTGAGGAAACACATTTTGGAAGAGCTGTGAACAGAAAGAACATCTCTGCCCTAGGAAAGGTAAAGAGCCCTAGGAAAATTTATAGTCAAAAGCTCTTTCAATAATTCTGTTGCAATAAACTTCTGTTCAGCTTCTTAAACAAGTGCTTTATTGCCCAGGTATTTCTCTGAACCTTCCCTTTCATTCGGAGTACTGCACACAGAAGAGAACCAATAATTTGAAACTAATAATTGCAAAGAAAACATCAAAATAAACATCAGTACTTAATAATTATCTTGCATCCTAAGAGTGATTACTGTGCTCACTAAAGTAAGATTGCAAAGAAATTATGGGACGATTTTTTTTCCGATGAAACATCTAATCTACTGCATGCCAGGGATCCATTTGGCCCATTACTTTTATATGTTTTTTCTTGCTTTGACCATACACTGTTAATTATGCAAAGGCTCAAAACATTATTTTAGTTGAAAGGCTAGTTAGAAATAGTTTTTAACTACCTCATAGTGTGGAGTAGCTTCAGCAGCCAGATGTAAATATCATCCTAAAAACACATGATAAATTTCAGCCCTAGCAGTGGAGCAACCTTCACCTACACCAGGCTGTATTTAGTCACGTGCTCTAGATTTAACCTCCAGTCACTCATTTTAAGAAATACTATCATAGAGTTTAAGGCCAGAAATGATAATCAGTCTGACCTCATGGATGTCACAAGCCCCTAAACAGTACCCATGCAATCCCTCACCAAGACTGGCAACCAGAATCAGACCAAAGCATTATAGTCCTCTGAAGACTAAATTACTGTGTGCCACAGGCAGACACCAGGAGGGATCAAGGTGCACTAATGCTAGAGGCCCCTGCAATGTCAAGGAATTAATTTACTATCTCTAGGAAAAATGTATTTCAGAAGGCATTGCACCTCTGGAAAAAGTACAGAGAAGGGCAACAAAATTGATTAAGGGTATGGAACAGCTTCCATATGAGGAGAAATTAAAAAGACTGAGATTTTTCAGCTTGGAAAACAGAAGACTAAGAAGGTATATGATTGCGGTCTATGTAAATTGTGACATAGACAAAGTGAATAAGGAAGTATTATTTACTCCTTCACATAACAGAAAAACCAGGAGTCACCAGATGAAATTAATAGACAGCAAGTTTAAAACAAACAAAAGGAAGTACTTCTTCACACAGCGCACAGTCAACTTGTGGAACCTGTTGCCAGTGGATGTTGTGAAGGCCAAAACTATAACAGGGTTCAAAAAAGAATTAGATACATTCATGGAGGACAGGTCCATCAGTGGCTATTAGCCAAGATATTCAGGGATGCTCTGGATATCTCTTGCCTTTGATTGACAGAAGCTTGGAGTGGATGGATCACTTGCTGATTGCCTATTCTGTTCATTCCCTCTGAAGCACCTGGCATTGGTCAGTGTTGGAAGACAGGATACTGGACCAGATGGACCATTGGTCTGACCAGGTATGGCCATTCTTGTGTTCTAATATTCTAGAAAAGCTTAGAGCTATTGTCAAGCTACTAAAATACTCTGAAAGACAAATGCTGCAGCTCTGCAGAAGACAACAGAAACTGATGGGTACTTTGGAACATCCTTTGCCATCCATCTAGTCCTCAGTAGAGAAACAATGAAGACAATGAGGGCATGGCTGTGAAAAGACTCTGAGGAAGCTGTGTATTCAGCCTGCATTTTAGTCTCCAGCCCTTATCCTTCATAAGTGAACAAGGAAGATTTTAAATTCCTCCAAAGAGGTAGAAGCCTTCATGAAAGCTATTCAGCAGCAGGAGGGAGAACCCTAGAACAAACATGCTGTGTTCAAATAATTGGGACATTAATCAATTCCCTGGATAGGGTGAGACTAACATTCACCAACATTTCATGTCGATTCTCTCTTTATTTTTCTTTGATGGTAATGCAGCCACACTACTAAGTTGCGAGCCCCCTTCTACCGCCACCTCATGCCCCAACCCTCCCCTGGAATACACCAGTGGAATGACTGATAACCATTGACTCTTGGCATCAAGCTTTAGTAGGCAACTATATATAATAAAGACTCTGGCCATGGCTGAGTGCACAACACAGCTGATGAGGGAGTATGCATAGGTGGTTGCTTGTTATTTATTTATTATGTGTATTATTATGTTGGTCTGATACTCCTGAAAGCTGTTCTAAATTGCATCAGCTGTCAACAGCCCCAGCAGGCTGATTCAGCAGCTCAGAATCAGCAGGGCATAGGAATGACTGGCCACATCCCCTCTAAACCAGTGTGGGATCCAGAATGCCAGCTCTACCCCACTGGAGGATTCTTCTACACTGGCAGATCCTCCAGGGAAGAAAGTGGACGCAAGACTTTAAATATATCATCATAATATCTCAGTAAGACTGTAATAACTGTATTATCTTACATTACCCCTAAGCATCATCATTATACAAAAGTATTTAAATCCTGGTCTACACCTAGATTTTGTACTGGTACAAATATTTTGGTTAGGGGTGTTTTTTTTTTAATCAAAATTATTATACTGGTACAACCTCTAGTGTGGGCGCAATTACACTGATATAAAAGTGCCTTATAATGGTATAGCTCCCCCACTACTGCCCCATTTAGGAATAAACTATACTATTTTCATTGGTATAACTGTGTTCAAACTGGGGGGAGGGGGCTTATACCATTTTAACTACACAGATATAGTTTAAGCAATGCAATTTTTGCACGTAGAAATGGCCAACAGGTCACCAGGAGGGAGGAGCAATAGAATTGTGGGGCTCCCTATTAAGCCCCACTAAAACAAAGGGGTTGTATTGTTTGCTTAAACAAAGGGGGCTGGAACAAAGAGATTGTACTGCTGGCTTAAATGGCCATATGGGAATTCAGTACAGTACAATACAGTACAGTAGGATTCCCCCAATGATGCTTTATCCTGTGTTGTTCAATGTAGACAAAGCAGTGTTGAGGGAAAAGCTACCTCCATACCATCAGATCAGCAAAAAAGCCTGAGGATTCCTAGCTAATGCATCTTTTAAAAAATCATGCAGCTTGAAGGACTGTATGAGCACTGTTTAGATTAAAAAAATCAGTAGGAAATTATCAAAATCACAGGGAGAATGACCTTGTGAGGGTAATGAAATGGAAACTACAATCCACGTGATGTGCCGTTTCTACTATAAGATGGCAAATTAAAGGGATAGGGGCCTAGCATGGCTCCTAGAGGAAAAAATAACTATCTCAAGATAGTGTTACCCAAATTAACACTCCCAGTGGACACATGCATAGCCCCAAATGTATTCAGTCATAATTCTGCCATCCCATCCATACCAATGTCACTTAGAACAACAAAAATAAAAAAGAAAACCCTGACTCTGTAATGAGGTCTCTTTGATCTAGTCTCAGTTTGGCTACTTTGTCCCCCAGGAGAGCTCTGTTAAGGAAAACACCATGCTAGTTGAACTTTTATTGGCTGTTAAATCATGGAATAGTAGCAAAGCAGTGAGACTGGTATTTTCAAAGGATCCTGAGAGAGTTCAGTGCCCAAATTCCACTGAAATTTTGGGGACCTAGTACTTATAATCCTTTGATAATCCCATATGGAGACTTTATTAATTTGCTTTCGAAAAATGTGGAAAAGGCCTTCTCTTCCACCATAGTTTTTCTTATGATCTAACTTTATTGTCAACATATAAAGTCAATATCGCTGAGTCAATATATGAAGCCAAAATCACTGTGAGACCCTAAGAAAGAAGACTATTTAACATTTGAAGCAGACATAGGCCCATCTCCCATCTAAACTCTGATTCAAAAGAATGGCTAAAATAGTGTGTTTGTGTTTAGATGTACAGGGATCAGATTGCACTCAGTGGAGGCTGTCAATGAGCAGGTAATGTCAGGAGGATGGCATGTTAAGTGCACTTCACTCCGTTCAGTTGAAGGTTCAACCACAATTAGCAATCTTGTTGGATGCTAAGAAGGTCTCTTGATCATGTTGAATAGAAGCACTTATTTCAAACACTACTCTCAGACTAGGATTTCCAGAACATTTTATTTGATGGATTAAGCTTTTGTATAAAACCGAGGACAACGATGATCTTCCCCTTTTGTTCCTAAAAGACAGATAAGACAGATGTGCCCCCTCTCACCTTTATTTGTTGATGCATTGGACTCCTTTGCCTTCTGAATCACATTGACAAGAGATATACAGGGTATGAAAATCAGAGAACAGCAAAACACAACAGCATTACACATGTAACATGTCTTCATATTTCTTTCTAATCTTTGACTTCTAAGATTGCAGGATAATAGAGAGGTATGGTGAGCTACCACAACAGAAGACAGACATAGCAAAAATGTATGCATTTCTGGTTGAGACCAACTGCAAAGAGTAAAATGGCCAAGAAATTATGGGTATGTCTACCCAGTATGCCCTCAGCTGGCCCATGCTAGGTGACTCGGGCTCGGGCTGCAGAGCCGTTTCATTTATTGGCCAAACTTTATTAAGGCAAATTAGGGATCTGTATTCCTAAATCATGTAATTCCTTTTACTTTAATAATTGTATTTCTTCTTGAAAAAGCATAAAGAGATCTTGAAGGATGGAAAGATCTTAATAGCAGCTATTAATTAATGTAATAAATTGTACCACCAACCTCTCTATCAAAATTGCCTAATAGTTATTTTAAGAAGCTCATTGATTCAATAAAAACTTTCATCACTGGAGGTAAAAGAACCTAGTTAAAGAGATCAATAATTTTGGTCCCCAAATGTTTGGGAGCCCTGGTTTTCTCCAGTTTAAGATCCTGATACTACAAAGACTTACACATGTGCATAACTTTACATAACAGTGAGTCAATGGAACTACTTACATGTTTAAAGTTAAGCACATGCTTAAATACTTTAGTGGATCAAGTCAGAGTACATACACATTACCTTGCAAGAGCAAGCCCTCATTGCAGAATGCTCACCATTATGCTGGAGGGGTTATGTGTATAGAGGCTTTATTCTCAAACTGGCTAACTTTGGAGATCAGATACTTAAACTGTGGAGCCTAAAGGGAGATCTACCTCCATGAGCCTATTTGCTAGGTCTGTTTCCTAACACAACCGAAAATAAATTAGATAGAAAACCAAGCAGTCACTGAATTATGAGAGCAAAAGATGTATCATATTGACCAGCAAACATGCCATGGTCCCTCGCGTTAATAAACAAGTACAAATGATTTGGGATGTTACAGTCTTGGAAAAGTTACTATACTGGGCCAAATATGCATTTATTGAGTATTATTCATTATCAGGCAGTAGCGAATGAAATTCTTTTATATGCTAACCCTGATCACTTTTAATTTTGAATATACATAAGATGATTTTACAAAGAAAGAGGATAATATCTATAAGGACCTATAGTCTTATTTATGAACTACATATGATGCTGCAAGTTTAAATTCTTGTTTAATTGTACATTGTTGTTAGTATTTGTTGAAGATCTGGAGGAAATCTCTATTTCAGCTCAGAGTCTTTCTTCAGGTGACTCTTCATGAACAAAGGGAAAATGTTGCAGGACAGTGCAACCTCTGGTGCCTTAGTTTGCTTTTCGTCTATCTTACTGAAGCTATGGCTGATGAGAAACAGAGTGTTCAAGAGCTCTGAAAGCAGGGCTAAGGGGGAAGTCAGTCACAGAGTCAGGAATTTGCTAGTTGTAGCACAAGCACAGTTGATACTTCCTGGTTATATTGTTTAACTCGCCTTTTAGTCAAGCTCCCCCCCGCCCCCTTGGTTATTTGTTCACTAATCCAGTAAATTGAAGCAGTGCAGCTGTCTCTTGCAAGCATGTTTCTCAAAAGAGAAACACAAAATTATTCCAGAGACTTTTGCCCTGCAGTGTCTATAGCCCACCAATAGGCTTATTGTTTCCTTGTGCTAACCATCCACTGTCTCTTATCTGATACATAAATTGTATAAATCTTTGTGGTGGGGACGGCTTTTTGGCTTAGTATGTGTACAGTGCCTAGCACAGTGGGGTTCTTGTCTATGACTTGGACTTCTATTTATTTAATAAATGTATGTTGATTTGGATTGTATGGCTGAAAGAAGTGTCAGTTTTCAAATTAGTATCAATTGTGACACTTGCAGAATTATAAAAAAAATAGTTTCCTTCTCTATCAGCAAATAAAATGAATTGCATTATTCAGAAGACCTTAATTCATGTTTGAAGACAGGATTTTAGTCTTAACCCACACTTTATTTGTGGAGGAAATATATTTATTAAGAAAATCCCAAACTGAAACTCAGTTGAATGTAAAACTAGTATGTACTTCCCTGGCATCAGGAATACAGATTTCTGCTTGGCAAATTTACACAGTGTGAAAGAAGCTGACTGCTGGGAACTGTATACAGATGCTTAGATGAACAGTTTAACTAATCTTATTATTTGCAAAAGATAATCTAAAGTGAAATTAATTATATCTAAACAGGAGCCAAAGAGCTTTTTTACAAGCTAGTTATATCTCACATTTACATAGAGATTTCATCCTGAAGGGTCCCAAAGCCAGATCCTGATGTCTTTAACCAGACAAAATTGTCTGAGTGTTCTGTCTTTTGCTCTTTACACAACAACAACAACAATATGAAGAAATCACAGAGGCACAATTGGTACCCAAATAACTGTGTTTACTAATTGTACACAAACGTGCCTGGCCTATCTACACACATCATGCTCCTCTGATTTCTGGCTGCTTCTCAACCACAGAACACAGCGAGCACCATTTGAAGGCTCACAAATTATTTAGAGGAGATACTACCCTATTCCTATACACTGAAGTGGGCCTGATCCAAAGCCCATTGAAATCAATGGAAAGACTCCCATTCTCTTCAATAGACTTTGGATTAGACCCTGAGTAGGATCAGGCTTGTATGTAACAAGACAACAGAAATTCATCCACTACTGGGAGGAATGTTTGCAAAGGTTTAACAGCACAAAACATCATGATATACAACCAGTTCAGGAGAAGAAGTGAAGAACTCTAAGTGAAACTGCTAGATCAAACATACTTATGCAAATTTCAATCTGGCTGAATGCAATGATTCTATAAAAAGATTTCAGTATTGACTTAGGCCTGGTCTACACTACGAGGTTAGGTCGAATTTAGCCACGTTAGGTTGATTTTATAATGAATGTGTCTACACAACCAACCCCGTTCTGCCAACCTAAAGGGCTCTTAAAATTGACTGCTATACTCCTCCTCGACGTGGGGAGTAATGCTAAAATAGACCTTCTTGGGTCGAATTTGGGGTAGTGTAGATGGAGCGCTGTGCAATTCGATGGTATTGGCCTCTGGGAGCTATCCCAGAGTCCTCCAATGTGACCGCTCTGGACAGCACTTTCAACTCTGATACACTAGCCAGGTACACAGGAAAAGCACCGGGAACTTTTGAATTTCATTTCCTGTTTGGTCAGCATGGCGAGCTCAGCAGAACAGGTGACATTGCAGTCCCAGAATCACAAACGAGCTCCAGCATGGAGCGAACAGGAGACACTGGATCTGATTGCTGTATGGGAAGAAGAATCTGTGCAGGCAGAACTCCGATCCAGCAGAAGATAAGCTCATATATATGCCATAATCGCACAGGGCATGGTGGAGAGAGGCTACACCAGGGATGAACAGCAGTGCCACGTTAAAATTAAGGAGCTCAGGCAAGCCTACCAAAAGACAAAGGAGGCAAATGGTCGCTCTGGGTCAGAGCCCCAGACATGCCACTTCTATGATCAGCTGCACACCATTCTAGGGGGGGACCTTACCAGTACCCCAACACTCTCCATGGACACCTGCAAGGACACCTCACGCAACACGGATGAAGATTTTGTGGATGAGGAAGAGGAGGAGGAGAATGCGCAGCAGGCAAGCAGAGAATCTGTTCTCCCTGGCAGCCAGGACCTTTTCCTCACCCTGGAGCCAATACCCTCCCACGGCCTATTGTTCCCGGACCCTGAAGGTGGAGAAGGCACCTCTGGTGAGTACACATTTGTAACGACACTACAGGGGTTAAAAGCAATTGTGTTTAATGTTTGATTTGCCCTGAACAATTGAAAAAGTCTGTTTACATGTCTGGGGGTGGAGCGGGAATCCTCCAGGGACATCTCCATGAAGCTCTCCTGGACATCTCCATGAAGCTCTCTGAAAGCCTTTGCAGAAGGTTTCTGGGGAGGGCTGCCTTATTTCGTCCTCCACGGTAGGACCCTTTACCACGCCAAGCCAGTAGCAAGTGGTCTGGAATCATTGCAGCACAAAGCATGGCAGTGAATAGTCCTGGGTTTTGGTCGCATTCATGCAACATTCGGTTTTTATCTTTGTGTGTCAGCCTTAGGAGAGTGATATCATTCATGGTCACCTGGTTGAAATAGGGGAAGTTTTGTAAGGGAACAGTAATCCCCTGTTTGCTGATCCCCGACACATTAGACACCAGGCATGCTGGGCTGTTTGCACTTGGCAGAAAGGGATCATCCCGGAGAATAGCCATGCTGGCGGGGAGGGGTGTGCTTCCCATCCACCCCAAAACCACAGCCCCTCCTTTTAAACGGCAAACACAACCGGCATTGGTTGCTATGGGAAAGGAGGGTGCTGCAGTTTGAAACCATTCCCACATGTTA
This sequence comes from Platysternon megacephalum, assembly GCA_003942145.1. NCBI lineage: Eukaryota > Metazoa > Chordata > Testudines > Platysternidae > Platysternon > Platysternon megacephalum. The sequence goes on along the minus strand of QXTE01000060.1, from coordinate 3,494,418 downwards.
TGAATGCGGAAGAAGCCAACCCCACATATGCTTTGGCTTACCATGGCTGCCTGGAAACCGAATTCTGTTGCCCAGCTGTGTGTGATGTGTCACCATACCAACAGGCGCTCAATATAAAAGGCAAAATGCGACCTTGTACCTAAAACACATGTGCTATCTGCTGTAAATTGCCTGATTCACTGTGAAAGAGTCTCCCTTTTGTTCTCAGAAATGTATCTTCTTTAAAGTCTACTCTCCCTTTTCCCCCCCCTGCAGCTGTAAATGTGTCTATGCTCCCAGCATCAACTCCGTCCCTGAGGTTATCGCAGATGAGAAGGCGAAAAAAATGCATTTGCGAAAACATGTTTTCAGAGCTCATGCAGTCCTCCCGCACTGATAGGGCACAGCTGAATGCATGGAGGCTATTCTGCTTCAACTAGAGCAGTGATTAACATGAAGAAGAACAAGGCTTTGTGGGTGAGGATTTCATGGTGCTCTTTTGTTCTTCCAGAGGAGTCACATATTGTGACAAGCCATCCTGGGGTTATAGATTGTTTGGGACTAACCTTCAGTGATGATTCGGTAGCTAAATTGAAGCAGAAGATGGTGTTGAGGTGGAAGAGATAGACCCTGACGTTGGCAGAAAGGTTGATGTTAATTAAAACATTCCTATTACTTGTTTTCATTTATGCGGCAAATGTACGTCCTCCTCCTGGAAAATTGTTGGTCAAATTGACAGGATTATTTTTTCAGAGGCTCTGGGGCAATAAATGTAACCTAGAGAAGGGGATTTGGAGACATTATGACCTGAAGCTTTCTTGAAGGTGTATTAATTTTTCAGAGGGTTCATGCAGCTGAGGGTAGGAGATGGCCACTTATTTTCCAGTATAGCTGGGAAATGTTACAGAGGAAGGAAGAATGTTACGGGGGGGAGGGATAGCTCAGTGGTTTGAGCATTGGCCTGCTAAACCCAGGGTTGTGAGTTCAATCCTTGAGGGGGCCACTTAGGGATCTGGGGCAAAAATTGGTCCTGCTAGTGAAGGCAGGGGGCTGGACTCAATGACCCTTCAGGGTCCCTTCCAGCTCTATGAGATAGGTATATCTCCATATATTAAATATTATTAAAAATATTAAAAAGAAAAGGGCTAACTAGTGGGAAAAATATGATGCAGACCCTAAAATGGTATTTTTTTCTTGCAACAGCAGGCTGTATCTCCCATGGACAAATTCAGGTAACAGCATTCTAGCACACTGGCTTACAGTTTAGTATAGTACTGTATCAGAGGGGCCTTAAGGAATATTTTTCAAAACACCATTTAGCAGTTTTGAATTGTCCACAAGATTATCTCTGTGGGGCACTGTTGTACCTTGGGCATAATAGTTTTCCCCTTAAGTACAGGGTATACAGTGGTGCATATTTATGGTAAACTTTACATCAGAGTTAACCTACAAGGGAAGCACAGAATAGATAAAGGCTGTCGCCAGGAAGCCTGGGGATTAGAGGAAACTACAGAACATTTTCTACTATTCTGCTCCTTTAATGTCTGCATATGGCCTCAGAACTCTTGTGTGGCCAGACTTAAAGCCAAATGACTTTTGGACTTTTCCAGTCACCAGAGGATTTGGCATCTCCCTCAATAAGGAAGAACAGACATTTGCCGCATATTTTCCTTGAGACTCTGACATTTGTTAATGTAGTAGTTTTATACTATCTCTGGCAAATCCACTCTTCAGCCTGTTTTCAGGTGCAGAACAACTCACCTGAAACTCGAGCTCCTCCTCTTTGTGCAGTTGTAGAGTTAGCAATGGCTGAGAAAAAAACAGATGAATTTGTCAAAATGACAATCGGTATGAGGGCCTATGATATCAAATTTACCTTTTAGTTTTCATCACAAAGAGTCTGGCATGAAAAGGGTTCAGATGTTTGCTTTTGAGATTGGTCCCAATTGTGACTGTAATTTTTGGTGTTGGTTTTGAAGTTTTATTTAATAAACACAAACGGAGACAAAGACACATACAGTGTAATCCAGCAGGCTGAGAGGGACAAGCCCAGAGTGTAAAGATGGAGATAGAACAAAAAACATAGGTCCGGAGAAAAATTAGATCTCATGCTGTCTGTTGCTTAACTCTTTTCGAGGTTCCCAACTCTATGGCAGTGGTTCCCAAACTTGTTCTGCCGCTTGTGTAGGGAAAGCCCCTGGCAGACCGGGATAGTTTGTGTACCTGCCGCGTCCGCAGGTTTGGCCAATCGCGGCTCCCACTGGCCGCGGTTCGCTGCTCAAGGCCAATGGGAGCTGCTGGAAGTGGTGGCCAGTACGTCCCTCGGCCCGCGTTGCTTCCAGCAGCTCCCATTGGCCTGGAGCAGCGAACCACGGCCACTGGGAGCTGTGATCGGCCGAACCTGCGGACGCGGCAGGTACACAAACCGGCCCGGCCCGCCAGGGGCTTTCCCTACACAAGCGGTGGAACAAGTTTGGGAATCACTGCACTATGGTAATCAACACTTATAAAAACACGCATAGATAGAAAAATGGAGAGAGATCCAAGAAGATTGTTGAGTGATACAAGCTTCTGAGCTGCATCCAGATATGTTGTACATATAAAACATTTGCATACAGAAGTTCTCTTGAAATGTATGCAAGTTATATACATGGTGGGCTTGCAAGATAGGGCTCAGACAGGAGGAGAGGCGTTAAAGGGACAAAAATGAAGCTAGATAGATAATGGATAAGGGGAAAGCATTTTATAAAATGGTTCTCTGGGCATGTGCAATGGAACATTTGAACTCAAGTTTTTAGTTTTAAATAGGAAAGTTAATTTCAAGATGGCCATCTTCATTGTCTCCATTTTGGGGTAAACAACTTTTTTTTAAAAAATGTTTATTTTATCCAGTGTTAAAGGCAAGAAATGCATTATCTCATCTTTGTTGCTGGAAGAAAGGGGGAAAGAAGTGACCTTTCTTCTTACTTTTATAGCTCCGTTCATGAAAGTGATATGGAAATATTTCTTATTACCCAAATCAAGCAAAAACCCATGCATTGATCCAAACACCACAGAAAAATTACATCTTTGACTGGTACATGTGCAGGTTTCCTTATTGCAGCCCTTATTCGTAGCGTGACTGACTCCATGGACTGGAATTCAGTCCATGCAAAAATAAGAGTGCCACTGCCAATTACCTTGGGATGTTGGAAGTTATGATAATGATTCTCCAGCTACTAGACTATCTCCGTGGGGATGTGAAGTACTCTGAGACATTCTTTACAGCTTGTATGAAAACAAAGTCTGTTTTTTTTATTTTCGGTCTGAATGCAAGCAGCTGATTTTTACCAAGATATTTATGTTGTTAGTGCTTCTTGTCATATCCCAGAGTTTTGTACTTTAGTTTATTTCTGTCACAGAAAAGATAAAGTACAAAGTTGAAATAAGTTGTATACGTGAAAAGCAACACATATTAAGAGCTAGTAAAATAAATGATAATGTTATGTGACATGATGATCTTCTTACTGGTGGATTAACACAGCCACATGGAGGCCCTAGAATAATTACCCTGGAATGAACTCGGTTTAACAACAGAATCATATCTACCTATTACTGGAAGAGGGCACAGAGGCTCCTCCTTTCCCGTTGCTGGCATAGTTTTCCCTTCCCCCAGAAGCACGAAACCCATACTCCGCGCGTCTACACTACAAAATTAAGTCAACCTAACTTAAGTCAGCATACAGCCACTGCAGTAATTCAATCGCTTGCACATGTCTACACTTTGCTCCTTGTGTCGGCAGTGTGCACCCTCACCAGGAACTTTTGCACCGATTGAACTGTCAGAGTAGAGCATTGTGGGATGGCTTCTGAAAGCCAGCAACAGTCGATGTAAGCAACACAGTGTCTACACTGACACTGCTTTGACCTAACTACATTGACATAGCAGGTGAATTACATCACGGGAGTGAAATTTTAGTGTAGGCACTTTTATAGATATGTCAATGTAGGTCGACACAGGGCAGCTTAACTCTGTAGTGTAGACCAATGCTCACTCTCTGAGTTACTGCCTGAAACACAGCAGGGTTCTTCCTTTAGGGGCTGCCTGTGGATCACACACAGACCCAGCCAGCACAGTAACTCAGTTACAATAATATTAAATAATCCTATCAGACCAAACATTCAGTGACTGGTAATTCATATTTCTGCACAGGATGTTTTCAACGTGTGTCAAGAAAGCAAGGTATTAGTGATATTCCAATATGTGTCTTGCATTCAGTGGGAGAGAAAGAGAGGTCTGATGAAGTGTTTGAGCTGTGGTTTAAAGCTTGGGGCCCTCATTCAGGTACAGCTCTTAACCGCATGCTTCATTTTAAGCTTGTATCAAGAGCTGTCCTGAAATGGGATGGATTAACCACATGTTGAAAGACTTTCCTGAATCAGGGCCAGGTTTTGAAACCAGGATGTCCAGAGTTCTGTTTTCAGATCTGACTCTGTGGCATTGGGCAAATTGCTGAAAATCACATTTTCAGAGGCATCCACTAATGTTGGAATCTCCGTTGGGTGCATCAAATTAGAATAAGCATGTGAAAATGTTTGCCTTAACCTCTATGCCTCAGTTTCTCCATGTGAGCAATGGAAATCACGATTAATCACTTACCTCACTGGGCTGTTGCGAGGATTATTGAGATAATGGGGCAGATATTCAGCTGGTATAAATTGTCATTGATCCATTAAGACAATAGAGCTATGATAAATTACACTAGCTCAAAATCCTTCCCAGAGTTTACAAATAATTCTGATTACAAAAAAAACCCCCCAAAAACACCCCACAAATAAATATGGGCTCAGTCCTGAAATTTTTACTCAGTGAAGTATTTTACTCTTCTTTACTATTCCTCATTCATACAAGTAATATTATTGAAGTCAAGTGGTTCCACGTAGGATCAGATGGTTATTAACATTCCTCAGTTCTACAACTGATATACAAATCATATTCTCTCTATAACTTGTGTATTTATTTACAAACACTGGGCCAAATTATGTCCTCACTTACACCCATGCAGCTCTCCTGGGGTTATATATACAAACGTCTTCAAAAGTCAGTGGAAGCCCAGCCGAGCATGCTCACAAAAGGGCAGTATTTTCCTTTTAAATATAGGAATTTATGGCAAAATATTAATTCTATTTACAATTTTTAAATATCTACTGGGATTATCTTCTCTCTTGAAAAATTGTAATAAAATATTCATTTTTAAAAGGTGGTGAATATGTATAACTAAAATCTGACATGGAATATCTGTAAAATCACAAAAGCTGGAGCATTTCAAATACATCTCCAATGAAAATGTGTCAATCAGCTTTTAATTTCATATTTGTTATATGGTAATAGTTATATCACAAAGTTTAAAAAAGCCAGAAATATCTTACCGATATAATAAGGGAGGTCACATTTATTATTTTACCATACTAATTTTATATTATTGTTAATCAGTTTGTATGCCTTTCACAAAGAGATTAAACTTATGTTATGTGATTAAATAGCTGATTAAATTACTAGATTTGTATTCATTTGATACACATCTTGGACCTAAAATACATGTTTGGCTGAGATTCTGAACTCTGGGCTTATCTTCACTACCGGGGTAAGTTGACCTAAGTTAGGCTACTCCAGCTACATGAATAACATAGCTGGAGTCGACATACCTTAGGTCGACTTACCCGGGTGTCTTCACTGCATTGTTTCGACGGAAGATGCTCTCCGGTCGACTTACCTTAATCTTCTCGGAGAGATGGAGTACTGGGGTCAACCTGAGAGCACTCTGCCATTGATTTAGTGGGTCTTCACTGGACCTGCTAATTCGACACCCGCTGCATTGATTGCAGCAGCGTCAATCTCCCTGGTAGTGAAAACAAGCCCTCTGTGTGTGTGTTAAACCCCTTTCCCCCATGTCTTGTCTATTAAGATTCTAAGCTCTTTAGGGCCAGGACTGTTTCCTACTCTGTGTTTGTATAGTACCTTGCACATTGAGGCCATGTTATTAGGTTTTGCATGTTATAGGGTGGTTATTATTTGTATTATTGTATCAAATCATTGCTACCCAAAGAGAACCAAACCAAAAGAACCAAAAGAAGTGTATAATGGCTTTTTGCCACCAAAAATAAATATGGTTGCATAATTTTCAGAAAAATATATCCTTTTGTAAAAAAAACAAAGAAACATAAAAGGATTGATTCAAAAGAAGGGTTGTACAAACAGCACTCAGCCTTTTTGTGTAAATACATTTGTTTAAAATGTTAAACACACAAAGTTCTGTCCTTAGCCATAGAGTGTGTAAGAAAACATGTCTACAATCTATTTAAAAAAGAATCCTAGTGCTATCATTTTTTTCTGTCATATACGAACCATACAATACATTAGTGTAATGTAATTTGTACCCCCAAAAAAGTGCAATCTGAGTAAACCGTCCTGTAAATACATTCCAGTGTATTATTTGGCAAAAGATTTTTGGTTCTGAGGCTGTCAAAAACACATTTTGGTGGGTTGTAAATTGAAATAGCAAGCTTCTGATCGGAAATTAAGGTTGTAGATAGACCCATAAGAGGACTGAGCTCGTACATTATTCACAAATAGGTGGCAGTACTTGTTCAACAGCTATGTAAATGCTCTTCTCACAGTTCTACATAATAGTCCTATTACCAGTTGGCAAGCTGATAACTGAGTACCTTGCTCATTTTGTGTTATTCAGTGATAAAAAAAAGGAAGTAATTCCTTGCTTAATATCTTATGGTTTCTTTCGCTAATGTAACTTACTGACTTGGTGCATTTAGAGTTTTGAAAACTGAATACAAATTAGCAGCTTCACCAAGATTTAAATCCTCCCTCCCTTGCCCTCACACTGAGAATACCTTATTGACCCCATTGAATGTGTCTTCATCCTGGTGCCTAATTACCTAGCCAAGTAGATGTGCAGCTGTGGGAAAGAGCTTATTTTAACAGATAGGGGAAAGGATGGGATTGGGAAATCTCACACAAAATGAAAGTCAGCACAAAGCCAGTCTCAGAGGAAAACAAGGGGCCTTGGTCAAATCAAAGTCCCATTTAAGTGGAAAGTGGTCGAGGCTCAGAAGACAACTGTGTGTTTTAAAAAAGGATCACTTTGAAATAAATAGGTGCCATCAAAGTAGTGATAGAAAAGTTCACTTTGTGAAGCACCAAACTCAGAAAAAAAGTGCTAACAATTATTAATTTGTATTGAAGTAGCACCTAGAAACCTCAACTGAGATCACAGCTCCATTGTGCTAGGCACTATATATACACATTGTGAGAAAGCGACCCTGCCCTGATGAGCTTACTGTCTCAATAGACCGGTCAGTCAGAGGGGAAACTGTGGCACAGAGAGGCAAAGTCACATGCCCAAGATCACACAGCAGTTCAGTGGCAAAGCCAGAAATAGAATACATGTCTCTGGATTCCCAGTCTCATGCACTATCTACTAGGGCTGGCTATGCTGCCTTTTAAACTGCTTTCCCTTTATGGTCCAAGGAGATAACAGTCGAGGTAGCTTTGAAATGCCAGAAAAGGAGGGGTGCTCATATGGATAGCTCAGGAAGCCCCCTGAAAATAAATGAAGCACGACATAATATCTTTGATGTGGAGTTGCAAACAGATGGGCATTATGTCACTGCTGTTGATTGGGATGTGAAGGGAGGGAGGATGCAGGGAGATATTTCCCTTGTTGTACAGCAGCTCAGAAAGAAGTCAGAAGAGAATATAGGAGGAGCAGATTAGTGTACTCTGCCCACCCAGTGGAGCATTGCCACCTGGAAGTTCTCAGAGCACTGGGCTGGAAGCCTGCCTGGTGCTCCTGGAGAAATTCTGCCTGCCTCAATACCAGAGCCAGTTGAAAAACATGGAAACTGTTTTTGTTTAAAAAAAAAAATTCCGATCAACTCTACACAGCAACCCAGGTCACCAATCTGAATCTGGCCCAGGGAGACAGTGACCAAAAGTTATGACTATCTAATGAATGGGCACAGTCCTCTCACTGCTAAAGATGGTCACTCCAGAGAAAGGATGAGATGCAGATGACGGCTACTGTTGAAGCTTGTTGTGTACCAGTTTTGGGAAACAAAGTTGCCCTTTCTTTCCTGAGCACTTTTAAACATAAAAAATAAGATAGGAGAATTGCTGCTCGTTTTGGGGGGGAAATATAGATATGAGTGTGACCTCCTTTAACATGTGAAACTTTCAGAGGATCTCACACTGCGCTGCATTTTCAGTAACAGAAAAGCAGACACCAAGCTGTCCCCTCCCCTCCTCCCCCCCCCACCATACTCTTTATCCATAGTTAGCCTGCTGCACATAGGCTTACATTCAACAAAAGTGCACCACTTAAGCCAAATAATGCCCCTTCTGCAGGAGTATGTGTAGTCAGTGAGGTCTTTTAATCTTTGTGCACTAATGAAAGTGCTGTCTGTGCTAGCCCAAATAGGCTATGGGCTGATGTGAATCAACTACTCCCTGCCCTGGACATCCCTGTTTATTTGGCTCTAGTGGTACAAAATACTTGCATTGGGACTCAGACATCCCCTGGCCACTGTTCCAACCCAGAAGCCACAGAGAATTTTAGTGGCAGCCTTGCAACCTGCCTGCAGGTGTGATATCTGAACCCCAGCCCTTTAGCCCTTGTAGAGTGCCCATCTCAGGTTTTGTTCAGCGTGGGTTGGGAAAGTGTGAATTTCACCCACAGAAGTTAGGAAATGGAAAAACATCTCAGTCTTCAGGAAGAAATGATTATTATTTCATCTGACATTTTTTTTCATTATGTTGTTTTCCTAAGGTATAAAATATACCACTGCTTTGTTTAAAAAGAGAGAAACAGATACTCTTTTTTTTTTTTAAATGCAGCGTTTCTATCCTTTCAGACAAAGCACCATAACTAAATCTAAAATTTCCTTCTAATCCTTTAAAATTGCTTCCCTCTACAAAGAGTTTCAGGCTGCATTCATTACAATTTGTGCTTCATTTGCATATTTTATTTTATGGACTTTACTCAGGGGGAAAAAACATAGTGCATCCAAAACAAAGTGAAAAATTAGCATTTTTGTACATTAATAAATACCATTTACTTGGACAAAAATTACTTGGATTGCCCTGGAAAAAAGAGAATAGAGGGACTTTTGAGGAAAGGCCACTGCAACAACAGCCTGCTTACATACACAATTTAGATATACTCAAAGTAAAAACAATTCAGAACACTCACTAGTTATCTGAGAACAACTCGGTGTCCCTTCTAGCATTTACTTATGTTCCAGAACCTCCTTTACTAACCAAATACTATGTGCAAATCTTTCCTCATTTTTTATTCCACTGTCTCCTGGCTACTCTACTAAGATATAACCTCTGCCTCCTTGTGACAAGGTCTGCTTACCCCGCACTAGCCCAGACAGGATTAAGCCCATGTTATTGACAGCGGAAGTCCTGCCTCCCTGGCAAGACTGGGCATGCTCCAAGTGCTCTAATAGTATAAAGGGTGGGAGCCCAGCTCATTCTGGGCTGGAGGCCACAGGGAAAGGACCTGCCTGGGAAGCGCCTATGGAGGGCCAAGCACAACCCCTGACTGCACTGGGAATTGAAGCCGTCCATGGCCTACCTGCACCCCGGCGACTGGAGGAAACCTTGGAGACGACTGGGAACCCGACATCTCATGGGGAAACCCCAACACAGACTCTGGTAGGAAGTGACCCAGGGAGGGTGACGGAGTGGTACTTCCCGCCCGGGGAAACTCAGTGTTTTTTGGTAGGACCCCCCTGCTGAGTCAGTGGCAAGCCGCTATGCCACTGTTAGGGCCCTGGGTCAGGGCCTGGTGGAGTTGGGTTGGCCTGAGCCCCCCTACTGGGGCTGCCACACCCCATAAGGGGCTCCCCAATGCTATAGACTCTGGCCGCTAGGCCCCACTGCCCTGCACCAAAGGGCGGCGCTACAGACTCTGGCCGCTAGGCCCTGCTGCCCTGGACCGAAGGGCGGCACTACAGACTCTGGCCGCTAGGCCACGCTGCCCTGACCCTAGGGGCGTGGACCATCACACTTCTGCTCAGCCTTCCTCTGCCTCCCATTTCTTAAGGATGAGAGAGACAAGATTATTATAATCATGTTTATTACGGTAGTGCTTGAAGATCAACCAAGAATGGGGTCCAAACACAAAGTAACAAACACTCCCTGCTCTGAAGAGCTTAAAATCTAAATAGACAAGACAGACACAGGGTGTGGGAAGGCCTAGAACACACAAGCAGCTTGAACACTGGGATGGCAGCAAACTTCATGTTAGTTCCATTATTATTATTTTTAGATGGGCCTTCTGAGGATGGGATCAGCTAAATGGAAAGAAAAGTGAAGGGAGAGCGGACATTGAAGGGAAGAGGTTAAGGAGTTGTGATAATTGGGCCTACAAGTTTACCCTTCTTGTGAACTCCAATGTAAGAAGTGAGTGTAGCTTGATGGGAAAAGGTGCAAAATAAAGACAGACTGAATTAGTCCAAATGAAAAGGACTAATGATATAACTCAATAACTGTGTTAAGATCATACTTGGTAAACAAGAAAAGTGTGGAACCAGAAATCAGTGAACCAAAATTGGTGTGTCGGAAACCAGGCCCAACTGGTGGAAAAAATAAGAGGGGATGGGCTATCCCAACCACCATTCCCTTTTGGGGTCCTTAAAAAAAGAGACTTTGGGGGGGAAAAATAACTCTTCAAGTGAGTTTCACCATCATAGCTTTCACCGCCACCATCTCCTGGGACCCCAGGCCTTCATTATCCCAATCCTGAGAGATGTCCTGAGCAGGCTGAGCCGAAGAGAGAAAGCCAGATGACATCACCACCTTCACCAGTTTTGGCTACATCCCGAATGCAACCTGGGATGTGAAACTTCACTTGCTCCCCCCCTGCCCTGGGTCTTTTTTCTTCTCTACCTTATCCTTTCTCTTTCCCATCTCTCTCTCTCTCTCCCTTCCTTTTCTGTTAGTCTAATAAGAGTCTGGCTTAGCCAGGCAAAACTATATAGTTTGCAACACTTCTGTAAACCTGTGACCAGAAAGAGGCAACTAAAAGCCCTTAAGAGCCTGAAGCTATTTTGCCAGGTCTGGGAGTGGCTGATAAGTCCATGTGCTATGCCTGTGTTTCTCCAGCAGTGAGATTACAAGTGAAAGTCAACACCAGAGGCAGAAGCTGCATTTTCTCTTTGCTGTTCTTCTCTCTCTCTCTCCTTTTGTGTGGGTTTGTCTTATTTTGTCTCCTAGGAAACGGGATCAAAGTTTAACAGCAACGACAGCTCCAGCCCATTTCTACCAATTTCTTCTCTTTTACCCCAAAAGGACAGTTATTACCATATAAGAGACTGTCAAATAAGGGTGGTTTTTTTTTCTCCTTCTAAAAACTCTCTCCAGCTAAAGGGAAAGGGAACAAGGGATGTTGTTAAAATGAAAGCCTTATTTAATGCTTTACACTTCAAATGTTTTAACTGGTTTTCTCTTTTTTCTGCATCTTTAATATGTTGTGTGTTCAGCTTTAATAAGTTATGATGTCAAATAACTAACTCAGGGGAAATTATATTTAAGTAAGACAATCAAGGAAAACTTAATACTGCACTGCATAGGATACAGAAGAGGAAAGATACATACCAAATCTGAGACTGGAGAAGTGAGGCAGCCTAGCTGGGTTCATTTCTAACTCCTAAAACTCACCTCCTCTATACTATTGAAAACAAAGAAAAATCCTTGCTTATGCTTGGTCTTATTTTGAATCAATAAGCCAATGATATTTGTAACTAATATATAACTACTAGTACCATCTGTGACCACAATTAATTCTTAATGCTTAGACATTAATCCATACATTAATGTTTTGCTGACACATTGGTTAAAGAACACACCTGCTATACCACATATTTCTTGTCTATTTTGTTAATTACTACATTTATCGATTACAGAATGTTTATAAGCCTCCCTTAGCAATGACACCATTTTGTCCATTGCAACATAGATCTATAATATAAGGCATCTCTTTATATACTGTGTGTTTACAGAAAAAAAGACAAAGAAAATGAGTTATTCTCTCTGGACTTCTTTTTGTGGTTTACCTAATTGATAAGCTAAAGACATCTGTTCAATCATCCACTGTTTTATCAATTACAAAAGATCTCTCTAACCAAGCCATTATGACAGAAATAATCTATTAAAGGAATTCCTGATAAGATAAAAGTAGCCTTTGATAGATTATTTTATTAATCACAGCAACACCTGCCACATATCAGTTACAGGTGGTTCCTTTCTGAACATTTCCTTAAGGGTCAAGAGTTTAGAGTAAAGAAAAGACACAAAATCCATTATTTAATAACACACAAGCTCCAGCTAAAATTCAGCCTATTGATAACACATGAGGGTCAGCTCAGAGTAAAAACAGAGAGGCTAATAAAGTACAGGCCTACTAGGACAAAGACATTTATTAACATTAGTGTTTAGCCAGCAACTTTGTTTAGCTAATAGAAAATATTCTGGGATGTTTGATTAAGAAAGCATGAGAGTTTAGTATAAAAAGAATAAAAGATTTATATTTACTGACAGTGAAAAGGTTTAAAAGGATTTTTAATGGGGTGTTTGCCATGGTACTAAGCAGGCTGAAGTCTCTGTATACCAGACCTTAAACTTTGTTTAACACTGTTTAATGTTGGAGAATGTCTTGTTAACACCTTTGACATTTGGGCCCATGTAGTCCATCTGAATACCATAGGGGGACAGGACAGGGCAGAATCAGGCAAGAGGGGCAGGTGTATGGAATGAACCTGAGATGAATGGACTGCGAGGGAGTGGACAGGGGAGGAGTGGCACAAAACAACCAATCAGTACAGGGAAAGTCCAGGCAAAACCATAGAAAGTTCTCTAGATGTTCAAAGGTCCATGCTTTGGCTGCTTCCACAGCTTCTCCTACCAGCTGGAGCCTGTGTGTGATGTTATGAGTGTAATATAATATTTCATGAAAGGTGACAGGGCCAGAGAGTTAATTAACTCACAGAATAACCTGACCTAGGAATGAACCTTAAGGACTGTTTAGGAAGATAGGTAAATGAATAGAGCTTTGAAATGCAAGTCTGCATTGTTAGAGATCTCAAGGGTAGATGTTTGCTCAGGTCTTGTGATGTCAGCAAACAAGTCTTGTCTATTGCTATAACTTTAATTCAAAGATCAAAAAAGTAGTATTAACATTTGATACTTGAGTGAAATAGTATTATTGTCTATATGTCTCTTTGAAGGTTGTAGTAACCTGTAGCTGAACTGTTTAATGGATAAATTACCCTGTGCTAATTGCCATGATGTTTAGAGGAAGGAGAATTAAGCCTATTGTTTTCTCAGGCCAAAAGGCTGCTGAAAATGTATAAGAACCCTGGGACATGATCATACATCATCTCAGATCTGCTTTGGTTTCAAGAGGGGGGAACCTTAAGCCATAAGGATTGAGATCCCCAGTCTTTGACTGGAGCCACCCTGAATATGGACATTGGACTATAACCTANAGAAAACAATAGGCTTAATTCTCCTTCCTCTAAACATCATGGCAATTAGCACAGGGTAATTTATCCATTAAACAGTTCAGCTACAGGTTACTACAACCTTCAAAGAGACATATAGACAATAATACTATTTCACTCAAGTATCATAAATGTTAATACTACTTTTTTGATCTTTGAATTAAAGTTATAGCAATAGACAAGACTTGTTTGCTGACATCACAAGACCTGAGCAAACATCTACCCTTGAGATCTCTAACAATGCAGACTTGCATTTCAAAGCTCTATTCATTTACCTATCTTCCTAACCAGTCCTTAAGGTTCATTCCTAGGTCAGGTTATTCTGTGAGTTAATTAACTCTTTCTGGCCCTGTCACCTTTCATGAAATATTATATTACACTCATAACGTCACACTGTGAGTGGTTATTTTATACAGTTTTTCCCAAGTCACACAGTGGGGAGGAAAGAGGAAGCATCACCTGGGTCTTAGTAGCTTCAGAATAGGGGGTCTCCCCAGAATAGTTCTGGTTCAGGGGGTTAGCAGGTGGCGAGGATTCAGTAATAAAAGAATAGTCTGTGTTTGCCTGAATACGCATGTGGTAGGTTAATAGGGGTGGCCGTGCATGGGCCCCCATCATGCCCCCTTAATTTCCCCCCTCCCCCGAGAAAAGTCCCTGCTTTAGGTGCTTCTAGAGCTGCTTCTAAGGATGCTCTCTACACATGGTGGGAGGAAGAGGAGGTTGCCTTGCAGGGGTAGAGCGAAGCACTGGGGACACAGAACATTTTGTTAGTACGGTTGTCAAGAATTGCTTCCTCACCAGTGATGCTTATAGATTTCAGGTCTGATTTTCCAAATAGTCAGGTTGTTATTTTTGTGGGGTGGCAGTGCATTAACACATTTCTGTACTTCAAAAATCAGAGAGAAGAGAAGAGAATTGGAAATAGAAACAAAGAACTAATGACAAAGACACAATTTTGCAGCTACCCTTTTTTTTCATAATGATCCCGTTGACATATCTTAGAGCAGCTGTTTTGAAACGCCTTGATTATGCTTCAGGACTTTTGCAGTGACAGTATTTGGAACTGAAATAAGCTTACCCCCTCTCTTGATTCCAAATGCCATCAAAAGCCTAATTAAGTAATTGAAAAATAAGTACATCGTCCTAATATTTTTCAGTCTGTCGCAATATCACATACATAATGAATAGATCAGATAGTGACAGCATGGGTGCTTTATAAAAATCAATCCATGGATTACTCCAATTTCACCATCAGAGCACAGTTTTCAGTAATATATATTATATTAACAACATTCATGTTGCTGACGTTCAGGCTGTGTTGGCACTTTCATTATAAAACACATTTCTGAAGCATTTAAAATCCATTCACCATAAAACTTTAAAATGTGACTTGGCACATTTTACATTATGAGTTCAAATATACTGGAAGGTAGTAGATTCAGACAATCATTTGCACTTTTGTAACTCAAAAATATATTTGCAACTAAACACACTTTTATTTTGGTTAGAGGTTTTTTTTAGCATTTGCAATATGCCTTCCCCCAACATATTTGCTAAGAACACTTAATATGCACTGCTTGTGGTATATGTGCCAACCAAACTGATATGTTAGGGAGCATGTGAGGCCGAAAATTTGTCAAGTGAAAAGGATTTAACATGATGCACTTCTACTAAAATGAAGCCAGACAGAGGATGAAATCCTGGCTCCATTGAAACCAATGGCAAAACTCCCACTGACTTCAATGCAGCCAGGATTTCGTGCAGAGTGCTTAATGAATATTTTCATTCTAAATACAGAGCAAGATTGTCACTTGCCCTAACATGGCCATACATGGGATTAAGGGGCATTATCAGCCCAGCCCGCTGTGTAGCCAGCTTGATCGCCACCTCAGCTGCAGGGGAGTAGAGGATAGAACAAGTTCGGCTTGACCGCTATCCCCCACGTACAAACAAGTGGGTGGGGAGTGAGTGCAGAGGGGTGGGGAGTGGTTAGAACTATGGCTCCACCCAATGTGCTGGCCTGTGGAACTGAGCTGGGGCAAAGTAAGTTTTACTCTGTAAATGGCTGCAATAACTTCCACCCTGGTGAAAAGGGAAACCAAGAAAGTATCCAGAGCTTGTCCCAGTCTGGTACAGCTATGCCCTACATTATACATGTCTAGCCATTAACTCTCAGTATAGCCTTAAAAAAGCACAGATCAATGTTTCTCAACTTGTGGGTCATGACCCTAGCAGGGTCACAAAACGCAACCAGGGAGGCTGCAAAACTTTGAAAAAAATATTATAATCGGCAGCAAAGGAAATCTCGCCTCCCACTCTGACCATCTTTACCCTTCTACATCTTGAAACACACAAATTAATTATATAGGTTTGGAATTATTTTCTTTGATGCATTTTTTACTTTTATTTTTATAGTAAATGTAAAGGTGTCACAAATTTTTTTGCCTTCGAATAAGGACTTGCCAACCTGAAAAAGTTGAGAAACAATGGCATAGATGATTTGACACACTAATGTATGCACTGATAGAGAGAGCAATACAGCCTGTTAAGAGAATTGAACAAGATAAGAAAATTCCAAATTATTTATGCAGAGTGGCAGCCCCTGTGTCATTCGCTAGAGTAAACCCAGTTTAGCAGTGTATGGATTTAGAGATCGGAACAACACTGCCAACTTTATAGTTAAATATTCACCCAAAGTTGTCCTGGTTAAAGGAAATGAGACTAAGAGATGCCTAACTCTGTCAAGTCTCTCTCTTCTTTTGTGATTGGAATACAGCCTCAAACTTATCCAAACTTAAACCACGATACCCAGTCATGAGAAAAATGGACAAAGAAAAACATTGGGCAACATGAGCCACTGTTACTGAGGTTCTACATGGACAAGACTGTTCTACATATTCAGTACAGAAGAAACAGGGGGAATTTCAAGGGGTCAAAACTCAGCTGAATAGCCATGTGCTCCTACTAGCAATTGTACCACAGCCTTAGTGGAGGGAGTTAGGCCTAAAACTACTGAACAAAAGTCTACATCTTTGGAACCTGAAAATCTAAGTGAGTCAGCTGGACAAAATCCTGCCCAAGGCCAGAAGAGGAGCAGATCTGGATGAAAGCCAAAGACATATTCTGGATCTCTAATTTGTAGTTAAATAGTATTTTGTGTTATAAATGTTCTATAAAGAAACAGAGGGCAGAGGAACTGTGAGAGCACATGCACTATTTCCTTAAATCTGCAGCAAGAAATCAGGTGGGAGGGATTTAAAGAAGCATCTAGAGAGATTCTGCAGGGAAGCAGAGTGGGAGCGGCAGAGTGGTTTTAAAGAAAATTCTGTTTTCCTTACTCTAATAAAGTTCCTTGTTCAGTATTAGAAGAATACAGCTCTTTATCTGGTTCTTCACCATTGTCACATGTACCACCTCAAAGTGCTCTAGACCGTTACCATTTCTGTATTGCTTTATCCATGGTATCAAGAACAAAACTCCAGAAGCTAGAGGACACAGCCAGATGAGTGGCTATATCATGTGGTCACTGTGGCAGACAATTATGGAACCTTTGTAAAAAAATCCCATAATCCTATCTAGAGAGGGGGCAGGTGCTGAAGGACTATGGGATAGGTGCCAAGAAAGTCCAGGAACACACTCAAAAACCTGATGAGGCAGGGTGCTTGAAATGGATGCATAACCATGATTGTGAGAAGCTGCTGTCTGGATCCAAATTGAACTATGTTATGTGCAACTGGTTATGTTGACTGTGCTTCTAATGCCCTATAAAATCATTATTTTAGTTTCTTCTGGATAGGCCTTAAGTATATAGAAGGATTGACATACCAGTAAACCACTAAATATCCATTGCTTGAATAAACAAATCTAAAAGAGATATAGCTGTCTATAAGCATGTGTCCCAATGTAAACACCAAGGAGTAAGAGGAATTGAATATGGTGGTATAAGGAGGTATAACTAGAAGTAAAGGGATAAATCAAGGGAGCTTTCCTAAGTGTGGGAAACGTTCTGCAAATCTTAGGGGAACAAAAATTGAAATGGAATATTTGGTAGATGATAGAACAGTTTCCCTAGGGAAATGATGGAATCCTCATCAAATGTAAAACTGGACTAGATTAAGCAAGCAAGACTGTTATATTTTTTTGTAAAGGGACTGCTCAATGCAATAAAAATAGAACCTCTACTCACGGGACTGCAGGCTAGGAACTTGCTGCGTTGTTCAAGTGCATCACAACTGAGTTGGGGGAAATCTCCCACTGACAAAACCGGAAGTACAAAGAGATGGAGCCTAGCTCCATCCCCTAATACTGTGCGTAATCCAGCTAATCCCTTGCTGACCACTTTACTACAGTAGGAAGATGTGGAGCAAATTTACATTGGCAAGGAGAGGGGGAAAATAACTTAGGTCTTTCCATCTTGGTTGTAATCTAAGTTCAAAGTAATGCTGATGAAACCTCTAAATTTCCTCTAAAATCCCTTAATTACTAGATCCCATTGACTCAACTCCAAAAAAGCAGTATACATAACACAGCAAAGGAATGTTATCCTTACCTGACAGGGAGTTATAAGAGCCCTAATGAATACCAAGTATCCCCATGCCTGTTTTTTGTAAGCATTTTGTTTGTTTTTATCAGTCAACAAAGAAATACTTGAGATGCTCATGTACTAGCTAATGGCACTATTCGTTTTACACTAGAGAGATTATTATAAGAAAAAAAATACCTTGTTATACATGTGGAGTGTGTCTCTGCCTTGTGTTGTTAGAGCATAATTATCTCAAGTACTTCTACTAACAGTTGGCACTGTTAAGTTGTGGGGGTGGGGTGTTCCCCTCCTCTTATATTATGAAAGTCTGTTAAATGAAAACACTTTATTTTATAGGATGTAATTACACTTTATTTTCCTTGAAGAATTATCCAGAAGCCAGCAAATATGGAGAATTTCCTTTGAAGATCATTATAGTATCAGACTTTCCAGCATGCTCAGCACCCATAACTGGAGCCAGATTTTCAAAACAGCTCCCCGCCCATTTAGGCACCAAAATCAAGTGGCCACATTTTTAGCATCCAGTATATTCCATTGGGCCACTTGACTTAAGTACCTATATGGAAGATATTGGATACTGAGCCTTTTTGAAAATCAGGTCCATTAAGTATTTTAAAGTACATCTGCACTCCTTTTGTGTTTTTTTTTAAACTGATCTACACTTGACATTTAGGGCCCCATCTCCTTTATCTTCCTGTTCACAGATTAAAGCCCCACCCAGGTAAACACCTACATCATCCCGGGGGAAAGTATAAATGAGGCTACTGCATCTACCTGGAGAGAAGGGAGGGATTCTTACTGCTGTTCCTTCAAAGACCCAGAACAATAAAAGGCCTGAGGAGAAGAGGAACACTTATGTCCCCCAAAGAGGGTTGGGAGGTGGGAGAAGAGGTAGAGGGAACCTCCTGTCTGGATAGCAGGAAGAAACAGCAGAGGAAGGGAGGAGCAAATTTTTCTACCCCCTAGAAGAAATCAAGGGCACACTATGGGATGTGAGAGAGATGGCTGGGAAGAACATTTGTACCCCAAGCCTCTTATCATAATCTGACTGTGCCCAACCTGCTGAGCCCACCACAGTCCCAGTTTCAGTGAGAAAATCCTTTGCTCAGAGAGGCCAAAAGGCAGCAGGTATGGCCCATTTCCCCTCCCCCAGCATATGATTTGAGGGCTGTTCAGACTTGGCACAGAGTAGCTGCTTGTGGCTCCATGGAAGTAATGTGAGGTGGAGCAAGGGACTCAGCACCCAGTGCTAAGTTCAGTAACCGAGCAGCTTGGCTTCCCACACTCTCCCATCTTTGAAAGTAGCTGCACGCTTCTTTCAGCGATGTGTAGTGTACATACACACACAGTCCCGCTAGTACAGTTAAAAATAGCATTGTAGATGGTGAGGCATGGCTTAGGTGCATAAAGACACACTTGAAGGCTGTGGGTATGTATGTGAGTACATAGCCTACATGGCTCTCTAGTCACCCAAGCCCTGTCTACACTCCTATTTTTAGCAGGGTAGTGTCCCACTGCTGGAGCCCTTCCCCACTGCAGGGAAAAATTACAGCAGTGGGGAAAGGCTCTGGCAGCAGGGAAAAGCTGAGCTGCCAGTGGTGTGTAGTGTACACGTAGACTTTGAGTGAGCCTTGGTTTTATTTTCTGTTGGGGTTGAGTGTGGTGCACACTCCCTCAAGCTGTCAGATCCCGCCAAAGGCTGGGAGGCAGGAGTGCTTATTCCCAGCCCCTCCTGCCCCCTTTCAGTGCCTCTCCTAACAATGGACAGGGAATGTCACTGTGGAACGTGAGGGAGTAGGAGATTGTGATTAGTGATATGTTTGCTGACCAATGGTTGGTGTGTGTGATGGGAGGGAAAAGCAGAATTGCTACTGTTTTGGGTTATGTAATAGTTCTTGTATTGCAATGTTTTCAATTAAAGACAAAGCTGCCTAGGGCACTCATGCTATTTTATTGAAAACTAATTAATACAGAAAAATTAAATAAAACATTAAAAACCAGACAGCTTGGCAGTTATTCACCCTCACCCTCATATTTTTCTAAAGTGTCATTGTTGAGTAGAAACACACTTTCCTCCAATTTTATGACAAGGTAGGGTACCTCAGAGAGAAAGAGTTGTAATGAATGTGGAGAGTTTCTGTATCTTTCTTTAGTTATTACCGTTATCTGAGATTACAAAGTAATTGTACAGTGATGCTGTGAAAATTCTTTATAGATTGTTCCTCCATCTGCCTGATATATCAAGGACAAATTTGTCAGACCAGAATGTAGCTCCTTTGTAAATAGATTCCGTTTACATCACCCCACTGTACATGAGAGACAAGTTTTAAGGTTTTATAGCCATTGTGGGTAATATTAATTAATGTAGTTTGTAACTCAATGACAGGTCACCTCCTGTGCACCTCCTTATGTTCAGGTGTGGTGTTGCAGGTTTTCTTAATTTAGAATCCCCTTTAGATATTCTGTTTCCACAGCAATCTGTCGTTTTCTGTGGCCTAGCCCTCCAGCCAGTTTACTACACAATCCATTCCAGAACAAAAGGGAGAACAAAAGAAGTCCAAAAATAGGAGCCTCAAAATCTAATGGACTCCAAGTCTGCCTTCTATCATCTATCTGGAACTTGCCGTTCTTGGCCTCTTTTTAACACCGTGCATCCACTCTTGGTCTGGGGAGAGAAGCAGGGGAACCCAAGACCACCCTCTCCTTTGAGATCCAGCCCAAGGAAATGAGGCAAATAACGACTGTTTTTTCAATTCCTCTGCTAGTTCCCTGAGCTGCTCCTACTTTGACCAGGTCTCTAGACACTACTATTCCTGCCTGGATCTGTGGTCCCTCATAGCTTCTCCTTAGACAGCTATAAGGGTGCTTTCTCCGCTCCCAGCCCTTCTCCATAGTAACTAGGCTGTATTGCCAGCAGTCCCTTTGTCTCTCACCTTTAGAACAGTCAATATCTCCCTCCTCCACACAGGAGTTCCCTCTCAGCCCTCCTCCTAGAGCTGGTGTTTGTGTCTCAGGCCTTTTGCCTTGGAATAGCCATCTGTAAAGCTTTTGCCAGCTCCTTTCTGCAGAACACCCTAATTTGACTTCCAATCTGGAGGAATCAGTAGACAGCCTCTACCTAACAGTGTCATTGTTTGCCCTCCCTGGGAGGGAGGAGGCAACCTTTATGCTGGCCTCTTTCTGCCAGTTCATCCCCCAACTGGGTGGGGAGGAAAGGAGCCTTTCCCCACCCACTCTGCCAGGCTCCTGGTCCCAGGACTTTAAGGAAACAGTGCCTATCTTTCTCTCAACCACTGCTTACTCCTGGTACCACTTCTTCGCTATCCCTATCCCTCCATGGGTCCTGGCATATCTTTATTGAGCCTTTAAAAATCCTTAAACAGCCATGGAAAGTGGTGGGATGGGTTGACCACTAGGCACTACTTCTCTTAAGGGCAGGCCACCCCGTCACAGTAGCATGATGTGGCCTGGCTGGCAAGGAGTATTGGAAATGAGTGTGACGGGTTGGTTCACAGAAACCCACTTGGGAGCTGCCAGCTGATGTGCAAAGGCTACTTCTGTTTCTATTCTCCCCTGCCAGCTACTGGTGGTTCCAGCACTCGGTCTTGCTGAAGCCAGACACACCCATCTGCTCCAGACACAGACCAGAGTCTGAACCACCTGTCCCAAAGCTGCAGGGTTTACCTGAGAACAGCTCACAGAAGTCTGCTTGCCCTTAGCACTCAGAGGCCCAATTCCCAATGGGGTCTAAACCCAAATAATTCCGTTTTANCACAGAATGGAGATTCGGAATCACATGGGCAGGTCACATGCCCATGCATGACTCAGGACTGCAGGTAGCAGCCATTACCCACATGCTGCCTTGAACGTCCTCAGGTAGACTTCTAATGTGGATTGGAATCTTCCAAGCTCTTTTGTCTGTTAAGTGCCCCCTGACTGAACACCTAATTTGCACATTCCTTTCCCAAGAAGTCATCAAATGTTCTAACTGAGGCCCCTTAGAAATCAAGCAATCATACAGCCAATGTTCATAACTTTGAACACACAAATGGTGCCTGTATACAACTAGGGTGAACGTAACCAGTAGATCATAACCTTTACATAGATGTGTTACATGGCCTATGTAGCAAAACCCTATTCCAGTTATATCATACATACATTTGTGAGCCCCTTTATGGGGTTCACTGTCACAATGAGATTATTATAATTATCCCTGTTGTTGTATTTGTTTATTCCTAACATACAGAAGGTAGGCATAGCATTTAATAAACAAATAGAAGAAGAAAAGATCCTTGCCCCAAAACACAAATGGTCTAAGGGCCTGATTCTACCACCCTTACTCACATTGAGCCGTACCTTACTCTTAATTTCAAAGGGATTACTCACAGAGTAGTGTACAATTCAAAAGGAGTTGGTGTCAGAATCAGGCCTTTTTGGCCTATCCTGCTCCCATTTAAAACACTATAGCCAGATTTTGGTTAGACCATGGGAGCAAATAAAGAGACTCCTTCCTCACTCTTGCTCAGCCACATAAAGGATTGACCCCAGTTGCAGCCTTTGGCTCAGGGAAACACAGAGGCGGCTGCTGAGATACAGGCTACAAAGAGCACAACACACCCAGAGGAAGTAGAAAGAGGTCAGGGAAAGCTGCACTGCAAGGCAGGATGTCTCCTGTGCTCTGTTTTGTACTTGTCATGCCACCCCCAATGCTGGGCTATGCCAAACAGTTTTGCCATTGATTTAAGCAGTAGCAGGTCCTGAATTAAACAATGAATGCACAAAGGAATGGGTGAGGAAAAACATTATAAACATTAAGATGGAGCTTGACAAATTTATGAACAAGATTATACAATGTGGTTGCCTGAGACATCAGGGGACTGGACTTGATGACCCGGGAGGTCCCTTCCAGTCCTATGTTCTTAATTCAAATGTGTTGAGCTTTGGCATGTGTCTTATAGCTCCAGGATTGCACACTTTATAGCACTATAGAAATAAAGGTCACACATACTGTACATATAAAATAACCTAGCAGAGTCATTCATCACTCTTCTAGTTTTAACAAAACCCGCACCTCCACCTTGTGCAACTAATAAGATATCAATGAACAATGACGTCTGGACATTTTATAATCCAAATATTACTCACCACCTGTCTGTACATAAACTCTCCCACCTAATTCCACATAAATGGCACTCAATAATAATTGTTCAAAAGTGCACATCTACTAAATGCAAAACTACTGTTGACGTCACTGGGACTGGGATTTTGCCCTAGCCACCTTTCCAAGTGCACATCTATGATTAGCTATATCCCTGTGTGTTAAATTTCACCCTCAATAAGAAAAAAATATTGTGATGTGCATGTGTAGTACACAGCTGTCAAGGTCTCAGACCTTTAATAAAAGAAAACTGATTTTTCCTCAAACAGGGCTGAGCAATATTGATCAGTGAGGTTTATTGTGTATGACAAATTTCAGTTGCTAGACTTCCACAGATTTGGTTGTAGAGCTGTTCAGATCAAAGTTGCATACCTGCAATTATCAGGATAAAAGATTTGGTGGGTTTGGTTTGCTTGTTTGTTTGCACTCTTTTCTGAACCACGTTTCCGCAAACTTCCAGCAAAAAATACTTTTGACCAAGTAAATTTAGAAAATTTCAGCCCCAACTGCTGCATATTTCACAAGGTTAGAACTAGCTGATAGTGCTGAATATGGTTTTATAACAGAAACTGTTGGCAGCCTTAACTACAATAGTTGTTACCATCTGCACTATATTAAGAAAAGAATGGAAGAAAGAGTTGAAGAGGCTCGTTAGCAGTGGAAGGCTAACTACAAGATGTAAATAGTCAGAAGGCACTTGAAATAGGAGGAACTGACCAAGCACACTGCATCAAAGAGGCTGCTGCAGTTGTAGGGCAGGTCAACATCAGTGGTTCCCAACCAGGGGTCCAACCACGAGCAGGTTTCAGGGGGTCCTCCAAGCAGGGCCAGAGTTAAACTCGCTGGGGGTCTAGGGCACAAAGCCAAAGCCCCACCACATGGGGCTGAAGCCTGGGGCCCTGAGCCTTGCCACCCAGGGCTGAAGCAAAAGTCTGAGCAGCTTAGCTTCACAGGGGCCCTTGTGGCATGGGCCCCCAGGCAATTGCCCTGCTTGCTACCCCTGAACGCCAGCCCTGGCTTTTACATGCAGAATACCAGTAGTTTTGGCACAGGTGGGCCGTGGAGTTTTTATAGCATGTTGGGGGGCCTCAGAACGAAAAAGGTTGAGAACCCCTGGTCTACACTACTACCTAAGTCAATATAATGTATGTTGCTCGGGGGGGTGTGTGTGAAAAAGCCCCTCCCCACCCTGAGCGACACACATTTTGCGCTGTCCACACCGGCGCTATGTTGGCAGGAGAGCTCTCCCGCCCACATACCTTCCACTTATCACTGAGGTGGAGTAATTATGCCGACGGGAGAGCGCTCTCCCATCAGCATAGCGTGTCTTCACCAGACGCACTGTAATGGCACAGCTGCATCAGTGCATCTGCGCTGGTGTAGCCCTGTAGTGTGGACTTGCCCATAGGAACAACATGAGAAATGTGGATCAGTGAGTGATAGAAGGAGACAAAGGGTTTATTGATGAAAAAAGAAGGAAGTGCATGCTGCATGAGCAGGGGTGTAGTGAAAATAAGGGTGGGGCATGGTGTAGAGCCTTGAAGTTGAGGGCAAGACGTGTGAACTAGCTGCAGAAGGATTCTGGAAACCAGTGTAGAGATTCAAGCAGAGGGTAACACAATGGCATGAGTTATGCAAGGAAGATTATTTGAGTTGTAGTGTGTTGTATTTACTGGAGAGGGGAGAGATGGGAGGTCAGAGAGGACAGAGTTTACACCATGATAGGTGACAGGCCATGACGTTATGGGCATATCAAGGGGTATATTTTGGAGAGTCATAGGTCTGGCCTACACTAGGAAATTGGATTGGCATAACTACGTCACTTGGGATATGAAAAATCCATCACTCTGAGCAACACAGTTAAACCTACCTAAGCCTCAGCATAAACAGTGCTAGGTCAACAGAAGAAGTCCTGTTGACCTAGCTACCTCCTCCCATGGAGATGGAGTACCTACGCCACCGGAATAATCCGACCAGCATAGGTAGTGTCTTCACTGAAGCACTACAGCTGCACAAGTGCGTCATTTTCAGTGTAGACAAGCCCATAGATTTATAAAGTGAGAAGGGACCATTGTGAACATCTATTCTGATCTCCTATATAACACAGGCCACAGGGCTTCCATGAAATAATTCCAATTTGAACTACAGCATATCTTTAAAAAAAACCCCAATGTTGATTTTAAAATTGGCAGTAATGTTGCAGAAGGTAGAATGACAGGATCTGGTAGATGTGAGGTGAGAAAGAAATGGAGGAATCAAGAAGGGGGAGGAGGTCTTGCCCAATGCAAAAGGAAGCCAGCCAGCCCATCCAGCCATCAAACTCTCAGTCAAGCCGCAGACTATCAGTGTTCACATCACGGCTCAAATCACAATAATCTGGCAAAAGAAAAACAAAAGGCAACAAGGATCTTGCACCAGGTTTTTCTTCATATTTTGCGCTCTTTAGAAACTTGTGCTAGCACAGTGAATTTGATCTATGATTTTAATTTTGATCCATGAGAAATAATTCTCAATTTGAAACCTGCTTCTTTTCATGTGTCTGTTATTCTACAGATTTAATTTACAAGCACTGTTTGTTACCAGGGACTGTAACATTTAACATAAATTACACAGGTGGAAGAAAGACATGCTGTCAGTGCTGTGTGAAAAGTAATTTGCCTCAGGTGGGCTCACAATGTATTATTTTACAACACTAATTAATCAAGCTCTTTTGGGCAAGTGAGTGTCAACCGCAGTGGGAAAGACGTCTTTTGAATCATTAGATGCAAATCTTTGATTAATTGTATAAAATGCATAAAACACTTAGGGCCAGATTGACAACACCTTGTTCACGTTGGTGGGTAGTTACTCATTCCATGAACAAGTAACTGCTTACCTGTATGAGCAAGGGGTTCACAATCTGGCTTTATTTCATAGTTTTTCATTCTAAAATACATTATTGGCTAGAGAGTGTAGATCT
The DNA here is from genome assembly GCA_003942145.1 of Platysternon megacephalum. Classification (NCBI taxonomy): domain Eukaryota; kingdom Metazoa; phylum Chordata; order Testudines; family Platysternidae; genus Platysternon; species Platysternon megacephalum. The sequence goes on along the minus strand of QXTE01000060.1, from coordinate 3,468,216 downwards.
TATTTCTTCTGCCTCATAATAATATTTTATGTTTATTGGTCCATATCTGTAAATTATTGAGAGTGAGACAGAATACAGTAGGAAATGTGTATCTTATACACAATGAAGTCTTGGTATACAAATCAACCACATTTTAAATTATGGCCTAGAGTACAATTTATTTTATTTCCTGAGGGCCAGATCATGCCCCTGGCTACATTCCTCCACAGTAAAATAAGGAGCAGTATTGAGAGTAGAAGGTGTGAAAATCAGCTGCTATCAGACAACAACTTCCCCTTCCATGCTGGCAGGTGTGGATTGAGCCAGCACACTTGAGACAGTGCAGAGGGAGAAGTAAGCTGCACTAGGAAAATGGGTAGTGCAGCTTATTTCCATCATGGAGCAAAGGGGAAGCAAGAGTCACAACTTGGTTCCTGCTCTGCTCTCAGGGCATTACAAATGCATTCCGCCCCTTGCTTGGCTTGGATTCCAGGATGCCAATTCAGATACATGTAAATGCCATATATACAATATTTTAAAAAAAACGTTATTTGCAAATGTCTTTCAGGAGAACTCTCATGAAAATTAATGGCCAAGATTTTCAAGTCTGACTGGTGATTTTGGGTGCCTCCATTTTTGGGTGTCCAGGCCTCAAAGGGACTTCCTGTTCAGAGGGACAGTGTCCAACACTTTCTGAAAATAAGGCCCTTTTGAGGTGTCTCAAGTTGGGCACCCAAAAATTGAGGCATCTAAAATCAGTAGTCACTTCTGAAAATCTTGGTAATTAATTTTGCCCCTGTATTAGCTAACCATGAACTCACCAGATTAATGTCTCCTTATTGCCCTCCATATGTGCTCTAAATGATAATGAAATAAAAATAATTTAAGAGCAATATACCAACTATTTTAGGACACAAATAAATATTTAAGTGACAGTGAGGAGAAAGTTATCATTTTTGTATCATTTAATGCCACTGCATTGCATGGATTGATGATAGCTGTAATAGTTTAATGGCTTCCTCTGCCCCATCAGCTAGGTTGCAGGTGGATGTGATTTGAAAGCATGGCATTGAAACACAGTGTTCTTTTGGTAGGCGGTGCCATTGGCCTCCATCCCTAGGAAATGTTGTGGGTTCTGGCTGCATTAAAAGGTTGGCTTTTTTTGGACAATGTGGTCTTGCCTCATTCAAGAAGATACCCCTGATGCTACAATATAATTGATCCATATCAACAAAAATAAAATACTGTTTAGTAAGAAGTAGTCTGAAACTTTTTGGAAAAACTTCAATAGTCCAGTATTTAGAAACTATTATTAAACTGCTCCAGTTTTGCTAACTCTCATGATTTTGTTGCAAGTCTTGCAATATTAGGTATTTTTCTTAAAACCCTCATCCCTGTGAAAACCTCAGCTTTCTCTTTTTTTAAAGTAATGTAGTAGCTGTCCTGGTTGAAAACATGACCCAAATATAACCTAAAGGTTCAGCTAACTCAAGGCAAATAAAAAGCACCCACATTTTTTAAAATATGTCTTGCTTTTTAAGCTAATCTCTTGAGGTCTTGGGGCTCGGTTGATGATTTTTTTAAAATTGGGGCTTGCAATACTGCAATTCTTGTGACACTTATCATTGCGAGTTGCAGAATTGCACTCAAGGAAATGGAAAAAGGTGAAGGGAGGGTTGAGTGAGGAAAGGAATGAAAAAAAAGAGCATCATGTTAACATTCCAAAACCATTGCAACCATCTAGAGAAGAGAAAGCCCTCCACAGATCAGGACCTTAGTATATTTATTTCCTGTGAAATGGTGGTAGAACAGAATTAACTGAGACTGGAAACCCGAGATGCATAAGTTTTGGCCTCGACTCTGACTTGGTGTGGACTCTTTGGCAAGTCATTCGCAGCAGGCATTGGGCACCTTGCAAATAGGAGTTTAAACTCTTGTCATCTCAGTTTTCTGTCTTTAAAAGACAGGTAATACTTATGTGTATAGCTCACAGATGTAAGAATTAATTCATGCGTTTCCGTTACTTTGAAAGTGGGAAGTGTTCACTGTGATAATCATTAAGCTCAGATCCTGATGCCGAGAGAAAAATTGGCTTTTTCAAAATATTTTTCCATTGATGTTTGTCCAGATAATGCCACTTTTGGCCTTTTCATGTGATAAACTAATCTATTTTGAACCTTGTCTACCTTCCCTGCCCACAAATTCTGCACTGCAGGGCCAATTTCTAAATTCTTTATCTATATTTATCTTATATCTTGATACAGAAATATCTATAGATAAGAATCTATATACTAAGAATCCTGTTGTCTAGTTTCTGAGACAACCAAGCATACCATACAGGAAATATAATTTATCACTTCCTGCCAATCAGATTATCTGATGGCTTATATTTTAAATTCCTGGTGGTAGTGACTGACTGTCATGGCAAACCTGAGTCTGAAAATGGAACTGTACTCCTGCCTCACTTTGGATTAGATTGAGAGTTTATTTCTTGCCCTGTGTAAGGGTTAGGTGGCACATAGCTGCAATACTCCAGAGCTGCCCACGGATTCACAAATTGATTCTTGGATTCTACTTTTTTTTGGGGGGGAGGAGGTAAGCGGGGGGGGAGGAAGTAATCGGCACCACCCCTTTACCAGGCACAGATTACCTTTCTACTTGAGCTAGCTCATATGCAATGGGCAGTACATTTGGGGTGTGCAGTCCAGGCTCTAGCCCCTCCCCATCCCACCCACCTGCACAGGGGACAGAAAAAAACATGAATCTGCAGAGCCTGCTCTCCCCTACCCTGTCCCACACACAGAATGGCAGTCGGTAGCACGTGCAGGGGAGTGAAGGTCACTTTGGTCTCCTTATTCCCCTGCATAGAAACATAAGAGCACATTAGTCTTGCCCTTTTCTTGTAAACCCTCTTAATCTTGGCAAAAAATGAGTGATTTGCCCACTATTTTGTTCAATTCCTACCCTTGCTCCACTCAGCCAGGTGCATTATTTTGAGAAGGAAGCTAGCTCATAGCCTAATTCTGTAGGAGTTCTCTCTGAAGAGTAGCAGGGGAGTATAATTACTGTTTAGTAATACATACCAGGGAACAGAGGTGTGTTGGGGGAGGAAGGGGCAGGGTGGAGTTTTAATGTCCAGTTCACACTGTCCAGTCAGTGAAGCCAGAAGTTTTAAGTACACATCAGAGATTTCTTGGGACATGACACCCAAATTGTATAGGGGTTTCAGGGGCAAATTATGACATGGTGTAAAGAAACAACAGAATCCAACTGTCTCTTTTTTCCCAGTACTGAGCAGGCCCCCTGGCTTCAGTGTTATCCTTGCTCCTTTGTGTTTGCTGTCTGACAAAAGGTTCCATAATGCAATATGGGATGTGCCCCTTTTCGCTAGCTGAGGATCTAGTCTACTGCCTTATTCATATAACTTCTTCCAAATTGTCCCAAAACACTTCACAAACTCTGACTCTGTATCTACACACTGGGATCAGCTTGACTATGTAAAATGTAAAAATTGTTTATTGCACTCACTAATAAGAGGCAGTTACCACTGGGAATGCAATGTGTTTAACAGACCACAGCAGAAATATGCAATGGTTCAGAAGAACAAACTTCTTCAAATTTTGGGAACAGATTTCTTGAATTCATGTTTCAGGTACATGGATTCCAGAATATGGGGAAATGGAGGATGACATTAAAGCTAGGATAATAAAATGCCTGGCTCAAATGGAGAGAGATAAGTGATGTAGTACGTGACAGGAAGATACCAGTAAAATTAAAAGGGAAGGTCTATAAAACAATGGTCCATGTAGTTTTAATATATTGTGTTGAGCATTGGGTAACAAAGAAGAAACATGAGCAAATGATCTGTTCCACAGAAATGGGAATGTTGAGATGGATGAGTAGTGTAAGCAAGAAAGACCATGTGAGGAATGTGTATGTTAGAGACATACTCAAAGTATAACAAAATGAGGGAGCACAGGATTTGATGGTTTGGTCACGTGATGCATAGTCCTGACATAACTATGTGAGTAAGAGAGTCCAGCAGATCAAGATTGAAGGAAAAAGACAGAGAGACCAAGAAGAAGTGATTGGATAACATAGAGGAAGACATGTTAGCATGTGGTGTGATAGAGGATATGTCACTGAATAGAGCACTTTGAAGGGAAAGGACTCACAGGGTGAATCCTATTTGATAGGATTAACACAAGGAAGAATCTTTCTTATATTCAAATGAAAACCAAATGTGCTTGTAACTGTACTTCAATGTCAAGTGTAAATCTATAGTCACATTTATTGGATTAAGCCACATGTGTGTTTTCCACTCTTGCATTATAAACAAAGTCTTTCCTGACAGGCACAGCAGAGGTCAATTTATATATATATATAAAAAACTAGGATCTCATAATTAATTAGAGTCAATCAAATATGCCTGTAGCAAGGGGTCATGGCCGCCCTCTGAGACTGACAGGAAGGTGCTGCTCTTTCCGCCACTAAGTTGGCAGAGCCAGGCAAGTCATGGCCACCCCACCATAAGCAGAGGGGTGGGACAGGAAGTTTAAAAGGTGGGCCCTGCAGCTCAGTTGTGTGAGTTGGAGAAGGAAGCAGACATCTCTCACCCGCTGCCGAGCCCTACACCTGCCGGGACTGCTGATACACTGGTACCCAGAGTTGCTACTGGGATTACTGCTGGCCATGTACCCTGGGGAGAAGAGGAATCTCAGGAGACAGAGGTACAGTCCAAAGGGGTAGTAGGAAGTAGTCCAGGGACACCAGATAATAATTCAGTTGTGTTGCCAGAATTCAGGTCAATGTGTTTTGGTGGGATCCGCACTTACCCAGTGGCGGAACTATCTGCCATTGTTAGGGACCTGGTGGAGTAGAGTGGGTCTGGGTGCCCCTTTCCCCTGTGGCCGACCCACCCCAGAGGTGGCCACCTATCCACCTTAGGCCAGGAGGCCTTCTTTTGTCCACTGTCTGCCTGAGCCAGGAGGCCAGGCAAAAGATTGTGTATTGCTCTGTCCCACCCAGAAGCCCGGAGCCCTATAGACTGTTTATTTCTCTGTCCTGCCAAGAAGGCCAGAGCCCTATAGACCGCTTATTGATCCACCCTGTCCACAGCCCCCTAAGCAGCCTATTTCTCTGCCCCACCCAGAGGGCTAGAGCTCTGAGACTGCTAATTCCCCATTGAGCCTTGCCTTTATAGATACGTGGTAGCAAATCTGAGACTGATAGGAAAGGACGGCCACAGACTCCTCCAATGCCTGGGGATACAAAGGAGACTGGCTCGAAAAATGTTTTGGTAAAACAGAGATGTTAGCATGGGCACTGTCATGATAGCTCAGATCAAGAGGTGAATGCACAGTGCTGGCAGAGGTCACTGCCTTTTGCAGATGAATTCTTTTATTTGAGAAAAAAATGTAAGTGCCTCATTTATCCGAATATTAAAAACCAGAGGAAGTTCCAGTAACTTGTTGGCTAGATTCAACTGTTCAGAAAGCCTACAGTAAAAAATCTTGGCTGTTTCCTGAGGAAAAGAAATCCCAACTATTTAATCTTTTAAACTTCTGAGATAACGAGGATAAGAAAACTACCCTACAGAAAACTGCTCACTGGTTGATTCACCACCTCTCATACCATATAATTTGGACAGTCTGATACACAGATGAAGTATAAGTAAAGATTATTTTCAGACAGGTTAGTAAAACAACTATGGCATCTATAGTAACTGAGGGTGGGCTCCACAAAAGGACTTAGGAGTTGCCACACTGAGTGTCACAGGACCTCACTTTTAGGTGCCTAGAAAATCACAGGAACAACACTACTATCCACAAAACTGAGTTAGGCACCTAGTCTCCCAGTACAAAGAATGGGGAGAGAGAGAGACACCTCAGACTGCAATCCACAAAAGCCAGCACACTAGGCACAGAGCTGCCTCAGGTAGTCAAAGGGAGATTCTGATGAAAGGGGTGTGTTCTATCTCTCTTACATATAGGCGCTTAAGTCTGGGCTGCTATGACATGCCTGTTTCTGCTTCGCGATCCAGAAATGGGAACCAGCTGCCTGGAATCAAGTGACTTAGGCACCTAAGGTATTTCTCCAGGATTGAGGTAGGACGCACTGTGCACAAAATGGATATTTAAATAGAAGGGTTTTTTCCACTGATGTAGGTAATCCACCTCTCTGAGAGGTGGCATTTAGTTGCAAATATACTGGATTGTTAGGTCAATCTAACTACAATGCCCAGGGTGCAAACTTTTTCACAGCCCTGAGCGATATAGTTTGGTCTACCTAAGTTTTATGCTTAGACCATGCCTTAGTTTGGAGTTTAGGCACTTAAGTATCTTTTCAGATCTGGGCCAAAATAATTATATTTAAATAGCCTCCTGTTACAGTAGCTACAGATTAATGGCTCAATCCCACAAATTGTTAGCCATTAACTGCAAGGTGCTGAATGCCCTTAATGCCCTTTTGGTGTTATTGGGACCAGAAATTAGAATCTGTTGGTCCATGGGCTGTCTGCATGCAAATCTCTTGACTTATCTCAGGGTAATCTCAATGCCAAAGGAAAATCTCTCTTCACCAGCAGTGGTGGATTGTTTTAGGACTTGATGGAGCATGTTCAGTGTAACTCAATGTCCAGAGCAGAGGTGGGTTCTCCCTTATCTGTCAGTTAGCTGCTGGTGGTGATAAGGATTATGAACTCTTGAGTTTTAATTCACACTCTGCCCTGATTTGTTATATGTCTTTAGAGGGGGGAAAAAATCTCTGACAGTTTCCACATTTAACATGGAATAATATTGCTCGCTTAGCTATGTCACTGGGCTGTTGTGAGGATTGGTTAGTTTCTTTGGGCTGGTCTACACTACGAGTTTAGGTCGAATTTAGTAGCGTTACCTCGATTTAAGCCTGGACTCGTCCACACAATTAAGCCCTTTTATTCGACTTAAAGGTCTCTTTAAATCGATTTCTTTACACCACCTCCGACGACGGGATTAGCGCTGAAATCGGTTTTGCCATTTCGAATTAGGGTTAGTGTGGCCGCAATTCGATGGTATTGGCCTCCGGGAACTATCCCACAGTGCACCATTGTGACCGCTCTGGACATCAATCTGAACTCGGATGCACTGGCCAGGTAGACAGGAAAAGCCCCGCGAACGTTTGAATTTCATTTCCTGTTTGCCCAGCGTGGAGAGCACAGGTGACCACGCAGAGCTCATCAGCACAGGTAACCATGATGGAGTCCCAGGATCGCAGAAGAGCTCCAGCATGGACCGAACGGGAGGTACGGGATCTGATCGCCATATGGGGAGACGAATCCGTGCTAGCGGAACTCCGTAGCAGTAAAAGAAATGCAAAAACATTTGAAAAAGTCTCAAAGGGCATGAAGGACAGAGGCCATAACAGGGATGCACAGCAGTGCCGCGTGAAAATTAAGGAGCTAAGGCAAGCCTACCAGAAAACCAGAGAGGCAAACGGAAGGTCCGGGGCACAGCCGCAGACATGCCGCTTCTACGCCGAGCTGCATGCCATGCTAGGGGGTGCAGCCACCACTATCCCAACCCTGTGCTATGACTCCGTCAATGGAGACTCACGCAACACAGAAGCGGGTTCTGGGGACGAGGAAGACGATGATGATGAACAGACGGGAGATGGCTCACAGCAAGGAGGCAGAGAAACCGTTTTCCCCAACAGCCAGGATCTGTTTATCACCCTGGACCTGGAGCCAGTAAACCCCGAACCCACCGAATCCCAAAGCGTGCTCGCAGACCCCGGAGAAGGGACCTCTGGTGAGTGTACCTTTGTAAATATTACACATGGTTTAAAAGCAAGCGTGTTTAATGATTAATTTGCCCTGGCATTCACGGCCAGGACAGCTACTGGAAAAGTCTGTTAACGTGTATGGGGATGGAGCGGAAATCCTCCAGGGACATCTCCAGAAAGCTCTCCTGGATGTACTCCCAAAGCCTTTGCAAAAGGTTTCTGGGGAGGGCTGCCTTATTCCGTCCGCCATGGTAGGACACTTTACCACGCCAGGCCAGTAGCACGTAGTCTGGAATCATTGCATAGCAAAGCATGGCAGCGTATGGTCCCGGTGTTTGCTGGCATTCAGACAACATCCATTCCTTATCTCTCTGTGTTATCCTCAGGAGAGTGATATCATTCATGGTCACCTGGTTGAAATAGGGTGCTTTTATTAAGGGGACATTCAGAGTGCCCGTTCCTGCTCGGCTGAACAGAAATGTTCCCCACTGTTAGCCACGCGGTGGGGGGAGGGGTGAAGTGATCATCCCAGGGAATTGGGTGTGTGTGGGGGGGGGGGGGGGGGTTAGTTGGGTTTGTGCTGCACGTTAACCCGGCAACCGCATCCCTCCCTCCTTTTAAATTGCCATACCATTTTAAATGGCCAACCCAACGGCTGCTTGGTATGGAAAATGAGGGTGCTGCTGTTTGAAACCATTCCCACATGTTATTAAGGTTAAAGAAGCCAAAAGACTGTGGCTTACCATGGCTGCCTGCAAGCCGAATTCTGTTGCCTGGCCCTGCGTGAGTGATCTCTCACACCAAATCGGCAGACCCTCAATATAAATAGAGGCAAAATACGACCTTGTAACGAAAGCATTTGTGCTATGTAATGTGAACAGCAAGGTTTAACGGGAAAGAGTGATCCTATTGTTCTCTAAAATGTGTCTTTTTAACTACCTATCTCCCTTTTCCCCCACCAGCTGCAAATGTTTCTCCTTCGCAGAGGCTAGTGAAGATTAGAAGGAGGAAGAAGAGAACTCGGGATGAAATGTTCTCGGAGCTCCAGACGGCCTCCCACGCTGACAGGGTTCAGCAGAATGCTTGGAGGCAGACAATGTCTGACTGCAGAAAAGCACAGTTTGAACGCGAGGAGAGGTGGCGGGCTGAATCGCGTGCTGAATCGGAGAGGTTGCGTGCTGAATCGCGGGCTGAATCTGAGAGGTGGCGTCAGATTGAGAACAGAAGGCAGGAGTCCATGCTCCGACTGCTGGAGCATCAAAGTGAGATGCTCCAGCGTATGGTTGAGCTGCAAGAAAGGCAGCAGGAGCACAGACCGCCACTACAGCCCCTGTGTAACCAACAGCCCTCCTCCCCAAGTTCCATGGCGTCCTCACCCAGACGCCCAAGAACGCGGTGGGGGGGCCTCCGGCCACCCAGCCACTCCACCCCAGAGGATTGCTCAAGCAGCAGAAGGCTGGCCTTCAATAAGTTTTGAAGTTTCTAATTTTTAAAGTTTTAAAGTTTTATAGTGCACGGTGTCCTTGTCCTTCCCTCCTCCCCCACCCCACCCAGCGCTTCCCTCCTCCCCCATCCCTCCTGGGCTACCTTGGCAGTTATCCTCCTATTTGTGTGAATTAATAAAGAATGCATGAATTTGAAGTAACAATGACTTTATTGCCTCTGCAAGCGGTGATCGAAGGGGGGAGGGGAGGGTGTCTAGCTTACAGTGAAGTAGAGTGAACCGGGCGGGGGCGGGGGGGAGGTTCATCAAGGAGAAACAAACAGAACTTTCACACCGTAGCCTGGCCAGTCATGAAACTGGTTTTCAAAGCTTCTCTGATGCGCACCGCACCCTGCTGTACTCTTCTAATCGCCCTGGTGTCTGGCTGCGCGTAATTAGCGGCCAGGCGATTTGCCTCAGCCTCCCACCCCGCCATAAACGTCTCCCCCTTACTCTCACAGATATTGTGGAGCGCACAACAAGCAGTAATAACAATGGGAATATTGTTTTCGCTGAGGTCTAACCGAGTCAGTAAACTGCGCCAGCGCGCTTTTAAACGTCCAAATGCACATTCTACCACCATTCTGCACTTGCTCAGCCTGTAGTTGAACAGGTCCTGACTACTGTCCAGGCTGCCTGTGTATGGCTTCATGAGCCATGGCATTAAGGGGTAGGCTGGGTCCCCAAGGATAACTATAGGCATTTCAACATCCCCAACGGTTATTTTCTGGTCTGGGAAGAAAGTCCCTTCCTGCAGCTTTTGAAACAGACCAGAGTTCCTGAAGACGCGAGCGTCATGTACCTTTCCTGGCCATCCCACGTTGATGTTGGTAAAACGTCCCTTGTGATCCACCAGTGCTTGCAGCAGCATTGAAAAGTACCCCTTTCGGTTTATGTACTCGCTGGCTTGGTGCTCCGGTGCCAAGATAGGGATATGGGTTCCATCTATCGCCCCACCACAGTTAGGGAATCCCATTGCAGCAAAGCCATCCACTATGACCTGCACATTTCCCAGAGTCACTACCCTTGATATCAGCAGCTCTTTGATTGCCCTGGCTACTTGAATCACAGCAGCCCCCACAGTAGATTTGCCCACTCCAAATTGATGTCCGACTGACCGGTAGCTGTCTGGCGTTGCAAGCTTCCACAGGGCTATGGCCACTCGCTTCTCAACTGTCAGGGCTGCTCTCATCTTGGTATTCTGGCGCTTCAGGGCAGGGGAAAGCAAGTCACAAAGTTCCATGAAAGTGCCCTTACGCATGCGAAAGTTTCGCAGCCACTGGGAATCGTCCCACACCTGCAGCACTATGCGGTCCCACCAGTCTGTGCTTGTTTCCCGGGCCCAGAATCGGCGTTCCACGGCATGAACCTGCCCCATTACCACCATGATTTTCACATTGCTGTGGCCCGTACTTTGTGAGAAGTCTATGTCTATTTCCTCATCACTCTCGTCACCGCGCTGCTGTTGCCTCTGCGCTGCTGTTGCCTCCTCCTCCTCCTCCTCCTGGTTTTGCTTTGACAGGTTCCGGCTATGCATATACTCCAGGATAATGCGCGTGGTTGTCATAGTGCTCATAATTGCCGCGGTGATCTGAGCGGGCTCCATGATCCCAGTGCTATGGCGTCTGGGCAGAAAAAAGGCGCGAAACGATTGTCTGCTGTTGCTTTCACGGAGGGAGGGAGGGAGGGAGGGAGGGAGTGGGGGCCTGACGACATGTACCCAGAATCACCCGCGACACTGTTTTTGCCCCATCAGGCATTGGGATCTCAACCCAGAATTCCAATGGGCGGCGGAGACTGCGGGAACTGTGGGATAGCTACCCACAGTGCAACGCTCCAGAAGTCGACGCTAGCCTCGGTACTGTGGACGAAGTCCGCTGACTTAATGCACTTAGAGCATTTTGTGTGGGGACACACACAATCGACTGTATACAAACGATTTCTATAAAATCGACTTCTATAAATTCAACCTAATTTCGTAGTGTAGACATACCCTTTGTTAAAGTGATGTGTAAAGGCTATATAAACATTGAATATTAATACTGATAGGGAAGTAGAGACCAATGGGTGAAATAATGGGCTCTGCCTGGTTGACTTCAGAATGTAGCATGTCAGCCTTTTCAGGGAATTAAATTTTAATGGTGGTGATAAATGTCTTTGAATTGGTTATGAAAGGTCACTGTTTAGGAAAGAGCTAGATGTAATAAGAACAGTACAAAACCATAGATGAAAGGGAAAAACAGCATTGCCATTAAAAATTGATATACTCTTGTTATGGTGGAAACCACTGACAAGTGAAATCCCCTCATGAAGACACTTGAAGGTTTCTTTGGAAATCTGCATTACACATAATTTCCTGCAGGAAGAATAGCATGGAAAAATTGCATTTTTTAATAATTTACCAGCATCCACATCCATATTTGCTGTTGAGATATTTCTGACTTTCCTTGTTTTTAAATTAAATGTTAACCAACTGTCATAAACAATGAAAACATATTTTTCACATAAAGAAAAAATGCATAATTTTGTCTCTAGTTAAACAGTATGTGCACTAAATCACTGTTATCTAAAATATAGTAGACATAAATACTGAACATTTAAAAAAAATAGACTGTAAGCAAATAGGTTTTATTGCCAGTTGTTGATACCTATGTTATGTATAACATTTATTTAGTGAATTTGTGGGACATTGATGCAGTTTCTGCTATTCCATTTCATTCTGGTTACATCTGAGAGAATCATTGACAATGAATACATTATTCTTTAAAGTTAGCTTCTTTTTTCACTCATAGGATATGTATCCAAAACATTGTTTCTCAAACTTATTTTTCATTTGAATGTATTTGGATAAATATTTGTGAACACTTTTTCTCTATGTATTCGTCATGCATTGTTCACCCGCAGGTATTTGACAAATGTTTGCAAGATCGGGGGCCTAATGCTGCAGTGTTTTGATTATAGGATTTCTGATCATGAGAACAGTTACTGGTTAGGTAATCAATACTATTGTCTCCCGCTTCTCCATTTAGACTGCAAACTATAGGCTTCTAGCAAATATGGAACAATGTTTTCTCCGCTCAGTACTATTATGGTTATTGTTGTTATGGTTATTATGTAGATTGTGCCAAATGTTTGTAAAGCAGTAAACACACATATCTGTGGACTTGATATCCACTTTAGGAGCCATGCATCTCAGAGTTCTAACCTTTATTTAAAAATGTTATTGAACTTGGCGTCTGGAAGTTTTTACAGTAAAAATAAGACTTAAATCGGATATTTCAAGACCTAAAGGACTGAAAATACATATCTATATACCCTGACACACATGTGCAAGTCAGGGTTTGTATGTATGTATGCGTCCATTTGAAATTTGGCCCTGAATTAATAAGTTAAATATTTAACCATTGAATTGATAGGAAACAGTTTTTTCAGTAAGTGATGTAGTTCAAACTAAAACAAAAAATATATCAACCAAAAATGTCACCTTGCAACACTGTCAGCTACTTCCATCAAAGCTCAAGTAGTTCTACAGGCGTCTAAGATCTCTACTGTGTTATACATGTACCTGGAGAATTAGAGAACCTGATATAGAAGAACACCAGCTGCGCTATTGGTGAAGCCACCACTAAACTATTAGGAACTGGAAAGACTACTGTAGGCATGAAAGGAGGAGAGGCAAATTAGTAACCAGGAGCATTCAGCGCCTGCTTGCTTTTCAATTTTTATTTTGAAACATCTTAGTAGAAGTGCCAAGACAGGGGCATTTTCTTGAAAAGCAATTTTCGCTTGCATAGAGTGTTTTTTAGCCTGGAGCAAACCCATGTGAAAATGTCAAGTTGAAAAGCCAATTCACTGTGGATGCAAAATTGCTCATATTACTTCTACTCTCTATTAACATTAGGTAGAGAGTTATTCTCTCCTAGGGGAGAATGGAATGACATTCCCAAAAAATGTGAGTCTCACTAGGTTTTGTTGCTGCCCTTTTGAAGAGTTCTATCAAAGGTAATAGGAATTAAATCAATATAGTTCAATCAAAATCATGCTAAAGAGCTGCACAATTTAAAAGAGAATGATCAGTTTGCGATCAAATTTTTCTATAGTAGAGCTTAATAGAAAATTATATCCTTGCTATAGAATTCTGTATGTTGGTTTACACACTCTATAGGAATTTTCAGTAAAATAATATCATGTATGTGTGTCAAGTAATTTCCCATTTTCAACCATTTTACTGATTTTAGTTGCATCTGTAAGATTTCTACTTCTGCTGTCTAATAATTATATAACCATTCTGATGTGAAACCATTTACAATGGACACGTTAAACAAAAATTCACTCTGGTTCTAGAAATATTACTGATTCTAATTGTATTTCTCTGTAACTCAGCCAGCGCTTCGACTCACATCTTCTTCTTGTTTCTGTTGGCATCACCCCTAATGTGTTACCCATCATAGCCTTTGGCAACACAGCTCACTGGGAGCAGACAACTCTCTTTATGCCCTTTGACTGAGACTGAGCAGGTGGTTTAGGTCCCATAAACTCTTTACCCTTTAGCACCTCTCCTTTGAGGTTGCAAGGTTCTTTACTCCTTGAAACACCCACCCACAAGTAGAATTACTTAACACAAGATGTCAAGACAAGACATAATAACAGAGATAAAATGAATTTAAAATAAAAGAAACAATTTGCTTAACAGATCTAGACTGATGCTTCCCAGAGGCTAAACTAGATCAGGCACTCTCAGTATGGTTAGAGAAATGAAAACAAAAACTACATGTTCAAAGAGCAAGTCCTAGTGGCTCTGACCTCTCCTGGGAGAGTCCCAACCTCATGCTATGTCCAGACAAATGTTCTCCTGCTTACACAGCCAATAGTCTTTCGTATTAGAGGTCATTATCATATTTGGCAAGGTCACCTCTCTTGCCAAAATCCTTAATGCCTGAGCTACATTCACCTGAGTGGGAGTTTTTCTGTTTCCAAGCATTTTAGCATTTCACAAGTCATTCTGCAATTCTCTTCCTAACCTATCAAGTTGATTGGTTTATGCAGAGTCATTGTTTTTGGGGGGAAACAGCAAAACTTCCCCAGCCAGATGGAACTAAATCTAAAACTCACATCCCCCAGCTATGGAATATTAATTGACTGGTAACCATAGTCAGTTTGTCACATTCCCATTTAAAGTATAGGGGACACCTCTGAAATTTGGTTGTACATTAGATTGATTATAGAATTATTAAACAAAAGCAGTAGAAACCTGGAAGAAATGACAACATTAATGCCCTGAGCTGTACATACTTTAACTATGTATTAATTATTATAAATTATTATTATTAATTATTATTATTATTATCATAGCACCTACGAGCCCTAGTTTTGTTAACCCCATTCTGCTAAGCGCTGTGCAAACAGAACAAAAAGCCAGTTACAGCCCCAGGGAGCTTACAATCTAAGGCTATCTGTAAATTACAAACTTTGGATGACTCAAGTTATGTCGGCATAAATCTGCCACAGTTAGTGTATTGGCTTGCAGGATTTCACTGAACATGTCATCCAGGTCCTTTTCTTTCTCCTCCTTATATGGCTCAGGCGTTCCGCAGGTGTGGAAGGGGAACCCCTCAAGGCCTCAAAGGCAGCAGCTGCAGATAAAACACACAGGGGAACCATTGTCAATATAGTGACAACTGACAATGAATGTTAAGATTCAGAACTCCTTTCACTTGCTTCCCTAAAGTTTTAAACAAGACATGCCTTTAGAGACTTCTTCTTGGGAGTGCTGTGCACGGTGGCATTCACAGCCCAACCATGGTGAGTACGGCTTGCCAGGGGTAAGGAAAATGAGGAGAGAATTGCTCAGTTGCATGAAACTAAGAGTATAGGGCAATGGCTCTGAATACTGGCACCATTTTCCATGGGCAGTGGTGATTTAGTTGATACCTCACTCCTGAGGGTAACAAAGGCAGGGAGAGCACAGCTGCTGTTGGTGTCCTGAAGCCACCTGGGCCCATATGCTGCTAGCCTGTGTGTTGCGATGTTGCCTGCCAAAGTTATCATTGGTGTTGGAAAGTGTCCTACTGCAGAGGAAGAAATACAGCTGCCATCCCTAGAAACCTTTGGGAGAGAATTGCAGAGTACCTTCATGAAAGTTTCATTGAGATCTCTCAGGAGGTGTCAAGGGAGAGCCCTGCATACATAAATAAACTGCTCTGCATGCCCCTTTCCCTCGCCTAACTCTACAGGGGAATGAAAAGCAGATAACAATGCTACTTCTTTTTGTTGTACCACTACCTCTTCTAGTACAAGGAAATTAATGAATTAATAGCTGTGTCCTGTTAAATTGGGGGCACCACCAATTCATTATTGTAATGGGAAATACAGTTACACACTTATCCGAGGTTCCTTCCCCTGCATCTGGCTCACTTGTGTTCAACTACTGGGACTGATTGGACTGCGGGGAGTCCCAAGCAGGTCCTGGCTCACGGCACAGGTGGAGCCCCCAGTCACATATCCTGAGCCTCTGGCTCAGGCTCCTCAGAGGAATCCACAGTGTCGTGCGGGGTGGGTTGGGATGGAGTATTGAACAAGTATGGCATGAAGCTCTTTGTAAAAGTGGCAGGTCTGTGACCTGTTGGCCTCCCTGGCTTTTTTATATGCCTGATGGAGCTTCTTCGCTTTCACACAGCACTGCTGCTAGACCCTGTCGTACTCCTTTTCCTGTATCCCCACGGAAATCTGTTCATAGATGTCCATGTTTCTATGTCTGGTCCTTAGCTGTGTTTGCATAGCCTCTTCTTCCCAATATCTGCTGTCTGCTCCAGGCTGGAGCATGTTTGGAGCAAGTAGTAGGCATGGTCAGCTGGGCAGTTGCACACAACAATGGAGAGCTGCTGGACAATCATAAAAAGACATTTCAAAAATTTGCAGGGCTTTAAAGGAGTGGTGATGGTGGTTTCCAGTTTCCATGGCCCCTGGGCAGTGGAATTCACAGTTCTTACCAGAGCGGTCAGTGTTGGGCAGTGTGGGACAGCAGCTGGAGGACTGTTAGGGTGGACATATGTAATGCAGTGCTTCCTTATCCTCAATACAACCATTGCTCAACCCTGCTCGGGGAGGCTGTGTAACTGCATAGCTGTAAGAGGCACTTACTTCGTTGAGAGACAAATTTAAGTGTAGACACATGCACAGCTAGGTCAACACAAGGCAGCTTATGTTCACCAGGCCATAGTATAAGACAGGGCTTGGCAACCTTCGGCATGCGGCCCATCAGGGTAATCCACTGGCGAGCCGTGAGATATTTTGTTTACATTGACCGTCTGCAGGCATGGCCGCTCGCAGCTCCCAGTGGCCGCGGTTCGCCGTTCCTGGCCAATGGGAGCTGCTTTGGTATGATGTACATGTTGATGGGCCAGACTAATAGGATGGAGCAAAAAAAAGCAACTAACTGGAGGATGTAAATAGATTTAAGTTAAAGTGGACTTCCTCCATGAATTGCTGTGATGAATGATGATGAATGGTCGCTGGGCCAGAGAAAGAAAGTGACAATGACTCTGTATCTTGGCGGTTAGGGCATTTGCCTAGGGCATAGGAGACCCACATTCATGTCTTTGCTCCAGTAACTGTTTATTTATACAAACTGGAACAGCTTTAAAAGGAGGGATTGAGAAAACCCCACACCATACTATCCCATAACCCAGTGGCTAGGGCACTCTCTTGTACTGTGAGATGCTCAAGTTCAAATTCATACTCCACATCAGACTGAGGGGGAAACTAAACCCATGTCTCCCATATGGAAGGAGAGCACCCTAACCACTGGGCGAAAATTATAGGGAAGGCACTACCAGCACCCAGTGCCACCATTTTGTAACTCTGCTCATAAAATCAAAATGTTTCAGAAATGTCAAAACTGTTTCAATTCACCATTTCCAATACATTTTGATTTTTGGCAGGTTTGGTTGAAGCTATTAGGCAAACTGGATACTAATGGGTTGATTGAAACTGCATTTTTCAGTGACAAAATGGTTCCCTTAAAAATGCTGCTCAGTTTTAGGTCTAAGGTCCCAGATTAGCCTAGTCCATAATTCTTGATGATGAGATGCTCTAAGATTCTTTCCCAGTCCTAAACCACATTATATAGACATAGGCTGTTCTTATGGAAGCATTGTGATAAGTCATTGGCAGACCATAAACGCTTGGTTGATTTTTGCCTGTATCCTCACTAGAAATGTGCAGGTTTTAGCCCCACTGAAAGCTACACCTAAGGTCTAATCTATATCTGCAGTCATGTAAAAATATCCTGGATTTCAAGCACCTCCAAACCTGAGTCAGGTATTTTTTTCTGTGTGGATTAAATGGCTGGGCTAAAACCCAGATAAGAGCCTTGGTTAACTGTGCAGTGAAGACATACCCTTTTTGTGTTGTATAATATATTGTACTCCCCATCTTATATATTGAAACTAGGAGTAAATTTTTCAAAAGTACCTAAGTGACTGGGAGCCTAAATCCCATTTTTAAAAGTGATTTACCTTTTAGGGGCTAGATTCACACAGGGACTCAGTTATTCCATTGCTGAGAGTCACCGTGCCTAATTTCTAGGCTCCCAGAAAATCACTGAGATTTGCAAAGCCTGAGTTAGGCACTCAGCCTTCCTATACAATGAATGGAGGGAGATAGGTGCCTAACAATGGGATTCACAAAAGCTGCCTGCTCCCCGCCTAAGCTAGCCAATGGGAGATACTGAGGAGAGGGGTGTCTGCTAAGCCTCATCCCTCTCAGGGAGTTTGTTGCCTACATATACATTGCAGGGGGGCACCTATCTCTGCTTGGGATCCTGAGCTACAATCTGTCTTTGGGAAGGTACCTAATGTCTTTCTTGCAAGGGGGAGGGGGCGAGGACTTCTCTCATAACTTTTAGTCCAGTGGTCAGGTTACTCAGCTGGGATGTGAGAAACCTACCCCCCCTCTCTATAACTTCCTCTCCACTTGAGGAAAAGTGATTTAAACAGGGATCTGCCACTTCTCAGGTGAGTGCTCTAACCACATGGCTATGGGATATTCTAATTCAGGAGTCCCTCAGTCTCTCCTGTTGAAGCTGTTCTACTCTGGATAATTGAGGAGTCATTGGAGTAGGAGGGGCCTAGCTCCTGGGTCTCCTACAGTTGGGGTGACTGTGTGAATGACTAAGCTATAGAATCATTCTTACACAATGCATGCGCCTTCCCTCTCCCTCCCCACCCCCCACCCCACTCCGCATTGTAAGCCTGGACTCACACTCAGCTTTGAGCCCAACTTAATCCACGCACAATTTTTTCTGACTTGATTCAGCAAGCACTCAGGACCCTGTTCCTAGGACCTACGGGGGTGGGTGGGTCCAAGATTGAGCCCCACTGGGAATATCTATACAGACTGTGGCTGAGAGTCTCCCAGCTGGGGTATACAGGGTTGGGCTTGTGCTACTATGCTAAAAAATAGCTGTGTGGCCATTGCACCTGAGGTTGGAGCTTGGATTCTGAAGCCTGAACATCTCTACTGTGACTCAGGTTCAAGCCCTGTCACCTTACAATGCAGATGCTGCTCAAGCCACAGATCCATGTCAGAAGGTCTGTGTAGGGCAGTATGGATGCATTAGCACTGCTTTGAGACCGGAGTCCAATAATTGTAAACCCACATTTGCAAAGCACTGTATGTGCTTGAGCATGGGCTTGGAAACACTGAGTTCACAGGCACAGGTTGCGGAGACCTGGATTTAAAATGTAGGGTAGACATACCCTCTCTGGCCCAGTGATGCTTTAAGTATTTAATCCAAAGTGTAACAGCTTCAATGGGAGAGATTGCGAAAGTCCCCATTCAGAATATCCCATAGGCCACAGGTTAGGACACTCACCTGAGAAGTGATAAATCCCTTCTCTGCCTCAGGCAGAGGGAAGACTGGAACTGTAGGTTCCCCTACATTGTACCTGAGTTCTCTAACCACTGGGCCACATGCCAGGGCTGCCTCTACTAACTGCTTTGTGTGGCTTAGGTATGCTCAGCACATGCCTACCAGTTTGGACCTCTCATGTGAGTTAAGTAGAAGAACATCCATCTTCTTCCAGTTCCTGCATTGCACTGGGTCTTAGGCATCCAGAAGCCTAGAGTGAGGCTGCAGTGAGCTTTTACTGCAAAAACTTAGGTGACAAGTGAGCTTAAGCACCTACCAGTTCTTTCCCCAGAAACACCTTCTTTAGGGACTGGTGGTTACTGAGTAATTTCCCCAAGTATTATCAATCCCAAATATTTAAAAATCATGTCAGGCCTCAAAATCATGACATTTTTTAAAACAATAAATGCTGTGTCCTTTTCTTTATTTGCCTTCTGTTTTTTGAGCCATTGAGATATGCTGAGGTTCTGACTGCAGGCTTTTCTCTCCAAAATGAGCACTAGGAACTAACTTTAAAAGTAAACTAAAAGCTAAGTTTCTTACTTAATTACACTCTTCCAAGGTTGGTGGTTAATGAACACACCAGATATCACAAGACTATCAATAAAAATCACAAATTAGCATTGCTACCTCTCTCTCCTAGTCAGGGTTGCTTTCTTATACAAAAGTAGAAACTTCCTCCCCCCAGGCCTTTCTGAGACTGACTTTTAAATTTAGCAGAACCAAGCACCTGTAGTCCTAAAGGAGCCATTTTGAACAGGCTACCACTTGCTGTTTGTTGCCTTTTTCTCTCTTCTAGTTGGTGAGTACCTCTTACGTTTCTCCCCATTTACTTGAAGGTATACATCTCACACACAATATTGAAAAGGGGAAGTGCAAAAAAAAAGGAGAAGCAATTTTTTAAAAGTGCAATTACTGCTGGAAAGATTTTTACCGTATAAGATGGAGGGAGGGGGAAAATCTACAAGAAGAGTCTGATTCTTTCTTTTAAGTATGTGGAGGTTTGTATCTCTTTTGAATTAGTGAGTTGATTTAATTGGTGGCATACCACATGCTGTAGCATCAGAAGGAATCACAAAGCTGGATGTTGAAATAAAGAGTGTTATTTTTCACCAAAACCATGAGCCAAGCCACTTGTTGTGTTCTAGGCTTCCAGTGTGGTATGACTGCTGCCTATGATGCTGACAAATATCATTTGATTATTTCCTTGTACTCCCCCATCTGTCTGTTTCCATCTGTTGTCTCCTGTCCTATACTTAGATTGCAAGCTCTTTGGGGCATGGACCAGTTTTTTAGTTTGCATTTTTACAGCATAGTCAGTGCAATGGAGTCTATGACTACAGCTTCTATGTTGTATGGTAATAGAAATAATAATACAAATAATATGGTTTATTATGTGTTCAGCCCCTTGGTTACTAAAGAAACTTCATTTAAATTTAGCTTTAAAAGCTTGAACTAAATAGAAGACAGTAGATTCAGCAGCTGAACAAAGTTTGAGTAACAAAAAAAACGGAAGTAGCATTTTCTGAATACTTGGAATCAGATATTCTCTCATTAGCAAGAAATGCATATAAATACAGTTCCAAGACACTTCTTGATGTAATAAAATCTAATGGTGGGCAAATAAAATTTTAAACTGAATTACTGACATGGCATTTATGTATCTTCATTTTAGTTTATTGATTTTTCACCATGCATCTTTTATGTCTTTTGAAAGCTGTGTGTCCAGTTAAACAATGAAATAAATTATGCTGATGTCTTGAATAAGCAAATAACAAACGAAGGACGAGCATGCGCACAATAATACACTAGAACAACAGTTTTTCATTTTCAGCCCACTGGCCAAAAACTTGTGTGGGCAACTAGGGTCATAGAGCAAATAATTTCTTATTGACTTCCATGTGTATTCTGAAGCATTAGTATTGTATAAATCTTGTGCAGTTTTTTGGGGATTGGAATTTCAGACATCAATAAAACCGCTTGTATCCACACAGTCATGAACCAAGTCTCTAAAATATTCAGAGTAGCCTTGAAGCTAGCACAATTCTCCTTGGTTAATTTGTGTTTGTGAATTAAATGATAGGATATTCATTGAAATCCTGGGATAATGCATATATAAGATATGTTTCAGGAAACATTATATGATTAAATATTCAGGGACTTCTTTGAAAACACATTTGCTTTGCTTCTGGCATATTTATATATATATTAAAAATATCTGAAGCACTCCATATCATTTAAAAAGAATCTATTCCTCTTCTATGCCCATAGGTGGGTAATTTACTTATCAAACTTTTTTTCTTCTACAGAGAATAGAGACTATTAAGACTACTTTAAAAGTGGGTTGAATCATCTTTAAATTTATTCATCTAAAATAGTGTCAGCTCCTGATTTCAGTACATGAGATGATTTCTTATCCTAAAAAAAGAAATAGCTTCTAGGCATCAGCAAGTTACATAAAAGATGCATTAGAAGGCAGTTATTGCAATCTGAAACTATTACACAGTGCAGACATTTTAAAATGGGTATAAACATTCATAATATGCTTCTACTGAAGTTGGAAAGAGCCAAGTGGAAATGTTACATTTAATTAAATAAATAAAATTAATAATATATCCAATCAATATGTAAAATAATCTTAAATGAATGTAAAGACTGGAGGAGGGAAGACAAAGATAAAGAAAAAAACATTGATGCATTTTAATATTCTTAATTCCCTCTCTGCATGTGTATACACACATGCTTTTTTGGGTGTTTATGATATATACACTAATATATGCTTTTTTAATTGATGCAGAATGTAGCAGGAAGTCAAAAAAATTGGTGACTCTAAGAAACCCTTGATGCCAACTGGCAAAGGGTTCACTGGTTTGTAACAGGAACTCCTCTCAGGCCAGACACACTCACTACATCTAACACTTTGCTGTCATAGTATTTATCTATAAAGACTGTCATGTAAGATCTTAAGTGAAAGCCAGGATCATACTGCTCATTAACAGTGTTGTGAAATGTATGTACTGGTTATATTAAAAAAGTTATGTCTATAAACTGAAAATATGAGAATATGTCCTTATAGTTTGTATCAAGACATTACTCCCCAGCACAGGTGAAAAACTGGTTTTGCCAGACAAAGGGATGTATATTCACATATCTGCCAAGGTTCATATGTAGATTAAGCACTTAAGCCAAACACAGTGGGAGTTACATTTGGATTTCAAGTCAACATGAAGATGTGAAGAGGACTTGGAGACAGCAGACCAGGAAGGGAACTAGAAGGAGTCATCCTGACTCTGAAATCAAAACAATGAGTTTGGGAAAATATAAGGAAAAGCAAAAAGCCATGTGGGTAAAAGTCACTGAGGAAACCCCTTGAAGGGCGAGGGTTAATCATGAAAACTTGGATACTAGTTTTGACTGAAAATCAGCAGTTCTGTCAAAGACTGAATCCTTGGGAGAGAATCTACTTTATTAAATAGGACAGGTAACCATTAATAATTAATAAGTATGAACTTACAATTGCATTTTATGTTTTGTTTTATGTGAAAACATTCTCTTTCCAATATTCTTTATCTTTATTCATGTGAATCTCTTTTCTTTGTTAATAAACTTATTCTTGTTTGTGTTATAAATACATCTCAGTGCTGTGGTATTAGGTGAAATGTGAATCCTCAGTTTGATCAAACAAGCTGATGTGTATACTGTTCCCAAAGGGCAATTTCTGGCAATTTCTGTTAGTGTTCAGTGCAGGAGCTGAAGACTGCAGGGGACTCTTTTTTTTGGGGGGGGGGGGGGAACCTCGGGGGCGGGGGGTAGACCTTTGTTACCTACAAGGCAAATTAAGGGCTGGCGGATTACTGAGGAGGTTGTTCGGGTAGCTAATGGACTGGTGGCTAATGGACAACTTAAGCACAAACAAGTCTGTCTCTCTCTCGCTGAGGCAGGGGGTAATAAGGTGACTCACAATCCTGGGCATCCCAAGAAAGTGTCACAATGTTCAACTCCCCTTCCCCCACTAATATGTGTGTGTATGTAGACATAAAGGAGGTCACAGACCTATAGATACAGAACTTGTGACAAGTTTCAAAGCAGTGAGAACTTTTATCATGGAAATATATGCCCTTGAAAAGAGGGATTTACAGTAACCTTGAGAAAACCTTCACTCCATTGTTGTACCAGGTCTCCTGGTAGCAGGTTAAATGCTTCCACAAATAACCTGAAGGGAGAATTGAACTGATTTCTCTGTTTCTCATGCAGTTCATCCCATCTCTGGATGGCATATAGTTGGTCCCATCCAGATATGACTTACCTCTGGGGCTCACGTAACTATGTTGAGTAATTCTTGCCTTTGGATAGCACTGGATTGTGACATCAGGTATTTTAAAAGCAATCCCATGGAAAGGAAACCCTTGAGCCCCTCTCAAGTTTAGATTCATAGATTCCAAGGCCAGAAGGGACTATTGTGATTATCTAGTCTGACTTCCTGTATAACACAGGCCACAGAACTTCCCCAGAATAACCCTAGCACATATCTTTTAGAAAAAAACATTCAATAAAGTAGATCTTTCTCATACACACATCTCAAAATACATCAGTTGAACACAGAGTGAAATCCTGGCCCCTTTGAAGTCAGTAGAAGTTTTGTCGTTGACTTCAGTGGGGCTGGGATTTTACAGTTTGACTCTGTCACCAACCAGAGTCAGTGCTGTTATAAATCAACATAGTTCCACCTTCTTCAATAGAGCTGTGCTGATTTACGCCAGCTGAGGATATGGCCCAGTATATTCTTTGAACAAAGTATAACAAATTCCAGTGAAATATTTTTCATATAACAGTGAGGATTTTGTTGTTGTTTTGTTTTACCCCCCCACACACACATAAGGTATGTCTAAACTGCAGCTGGCAGCATGCCTCCCAGCCTGGGTAGACAAACTTGTGCTACCTTTCCTCAAGCTAAAAATAGCAGTGTGGACGTTGCGGCATAGGGGACAGCATGTGCTAGCCACCCAAACTCAGACCCAGAGATTTGGGTGGGCTAGTACACAGGTAGCTAGGCCTTGCTGCAACCTCTGCACTGCTATTTTTAGCCAGTAGCTTGAGCAAAGCTAGCACATCTGTCTACCCACCCGGGCTGGTAGATGTGCTCCCAGCTGCAGTGTAGACATGAACATAGGGCTTGTCTACACTGGCAAGTTTTTTCAATGAAACTAATGTCACCAAGGAAAAATCGACAAAAACAAAGTCTCCAAAGTGTGTCTACATTTGCTCCCTCTGTCGACAGATTGTGTCCACATTCGTGGCACCTTTGTCGACAGCGAGAGCAATGGACTGTGGGTATGTATCCCACAGTGCCTGGTGACACCATCCGTGGCTAGGTGTTGTGGGAGTGTGGAAATGGAGCTCGGGCATCCTGGGATGTGCAAAATGTACCGTCATGCACCGCTTTGTGTCCCACCCCTCCAAAGGTTTCTGGCTTCCTTTCACACCATTTTTCCAACTGTCATTCTTTTGTAGTGCGCGCCAGCATCTGCAGTGAGAGAGGATGGATCCCACACTTCTCTCTTATGCGCTGTTAGCTGTCGTGAGGACATCGCGCATGGCAGCACAGTTACTCTCAGAGTTACTTGCAAAGTTAGCAGAGGATGAATCGCAGGCACCCGAGTGGGATATGGACAGCAGCAACTTATCAGTGCTCTGTGGATTCACAGAGCAACTGCATACAGTGGACCATCACTTTTGGGCTAGGGAAACAAGCACTGATTGGTGGGATCGCATTGTCATGCAGGTGTGGGATGATGACCAGTGGGTACAGAACTTTAGGATGCATAAAGTAACCTTTATGGAGCTATGTGCTGAGTTGTCCCCCAACCAGCGGCGCAAGGACACCAGATTGAGAGCTGCCCTTCCGGTAGAGAAGTGTGTTGCAATCGCTGTGTGGAAGCTGGTGAATCCAGACTGCTACTGGTCACTCGCAAATCAATTTGGAGTAGGAAAGTCCACTGTTGGGGCTGTATTACTCCAAGTGTGCAGGGCAATAAATTGCATCCTGCTGCGGAGGACCGTGACTCTGGGAAAAGTGCATGAAATAGTGGATGGTTTTGCAGAGATGGGTTTCCCTAACTGTGGCGGGGCAATTGATGGAACACACATTCCAATTTTAGCGCCAGACCACCTTGCCTCTGAATACATCAATAGGAAGGGATACTTCTCCATGGTGTTGCAGGCGCTTGTGGATCACTGGGGGCATTTCACGGACATCAAGGCAGGCTGGTCTGGAAAAGTGCATGATGCACGCACCTTCAGGAACAGAGGCCTGTACAGAAAGCTGCAGGCGGGGATTTTCTTTCCAGATCACAAGATCACAGTGGGGGATGTGGAAATTCCCATAGTAATTCTGGGAGACCCGGCTTATCCCTTACAGCCCTGGCTCATGAAACCTTACACAGGGCACCTGGACAGCAGCAAGGAGTATTTTAACAACAGGCTGAACACATGCTGCATGGAAGCCAATGTGCCTTTGGCCATTTGGAAGCTCTCTGGAGGTGTCTCAATGGCAGGTTAGACCTTACCGAGGATAATATTCCCGTGGTCATAGCCGCGTGCTGCACTTTGCATAATCTGTGTGAATCTAAGGGTGAAATGTCTGCTTAGGTGTACACTGAGGCAGAGCACTTGGCTGCACAGTTTGAACAGCCAGATGCTGGGCTGTCAGAGGAGCCCAGAGGGCTGCTGTTAACATCAGAGAGGCTTTGAGGAACCACTTTGACAATGAGGGGCAGTAACACATGTCTGCTTTGGAGTTGCTTCCCTGGTGCATCCATGTACAATTTTGGGGCCCAAGATCCGTGCAACACAATGCTTTAGAAGCCTGTTTCTGAGATTGAAGTGATTGCTATAAACTTTTTTAGAACACAGAATAAAAACATTGTGCATTTAAATACCTTAGCCTTTATTTATTGTTAAAAGGGTAAAACCTCACAACTGTGTGTAGCTCCAGCTATCATTGTTCAAGCTGTGAGAGGGCGTGGAGTGATGGGGAAGCTCAGGAGTGCTGTGAAGTGAAAAGGAATGTGTGGGCATAGAGGGGGGTGAGGGTTGGCAAAGAATTGTGCATCTGCTGCAGTAGCGCTCAAACTCGGATCTGCTCAGTCTGCAGCTGTATCAGAGACTTGAGCATCTCTGTCTGATCCTCCATAACTTTTATCATCCGCTCTGTCGCTTGCCTAGCAAATGCAGCATTCTCTTTTCTGTCCTGCCTTTCGGCTTCCCAGCACTCTTTCCGTTCCCTGGTCTCTCTCTCATCGTGCTGTATAACCTCGCGGAACATGTCTTCTTTACTGCGCCTAGGTTTTTTTCTTATCTGCTGAAGCCAGTCCGCGGGGGGTGCGTGATGTGTTCTTCAAGGTCTGTGCTGAACAGTAGAGGAATTGTTACATTCCAGCAAACAATTGAAACATTTTAGTAAAAAGGGCATTTTGCTAGTAGAAATCACTTTCTCTCTCAACTCTAAGCAGGCACACAGCTCTGTGAGCACCCCAATCATGGTGAGTTTCGGGAGTGGGGGGAAGGTGGCTGTGCGTATGGACAAAATGGTCACGGCTTGCAGGGCAGCTTTGCAGGGGACTCATTCTAAAATTATCAAACACTTTTTCCACAGGCGGCCAACCTGCTGGCTGACATCTCGCTGCTGAGGGTGACCAGAGAAACCAGGGCTCAGCTGCTGAATGCTTGCGGCTTTCACCCCAGTCTATATGCAGCTCAGCTATGTGCCGCTTTGGTCTCAGTTCCAGTGATTGCTAAATGGCAGGGGACAGTTTCCTACAATGGGGGAACTAACAAGGCTGAAATCCCTTGGAATCTGCGGCAGAGGATTAACAAGTACCTCTTGGAAACTTTCCAGAGCCTCTCTCTGGAGGATTCCCTGCATGTCTTGATGTCCACCTGGGAAGCTCCTCTGGGAAGCCAGCAAGCAGAAAATGAGATTTAAAATTCCCAGTGCTTGCAAGGGGGAGGGGCGGGTTGGCTGCAGGACAGCAGAGTTCAAACCACTGACCAGCGCGGCAGCATGAGAATTGTGGGATACTTTCTGGAGGCCAATAAAATTGAAAAAAAAAACCTGTGGTATCTACACTGGCTGTTTATCAACAATAAAGGGAGGGGAAAAGACAAAAGTCTCTCACGGGGTGGAAGTATTTTATCGCCAAAACTAGGTGCTTTTTTTTCCCCAAAAAGTCCCATTGCAGTGTATAAGCTATCACTGTTTTGTCGCCAAAAGGCAGTTTTTGGCGACAAAACTTGCCAGTGTAGACAAGCCCATAGTCCTTGCCTCCTTCCTTGGTTATGGCTTTGAGAAAGTGTGTTTAAATGGGAGCACCAATGAGCAGATCCCCTAGTCTGTATACAGACATACCCTCCTCTCACTAGTATTTAGGATTATCTCTAGATAATGGAGAGGGAGGGAAATGTGGTGTTTGGAACAAAGATGACCTCAAGCTTTAAAATTTGGATCCAGCTCTGGATTTATAACAGTCTGAATTTTGGGGCTAGATATAGCTCAATTTTCAATATTTGGTGGAGCCTACATGCAAAATTTTGATATAGATTAGAAAGCACATATATAATAACCTCAACTGGTTTGACAGTTGTTTCTTTTAGCTCACATGCTTACTGAAACCCTATTTTAAAAGCTGTTACATTTACAAAAGTGGGCTGCAAATTGTATGATGCCAGGCATCTTATACTTTGTTTCTGGTTGGGCAAGAGTACCTCAAGAATATCTTTTCTTTTAATATTTTGTTACTTCTTTTCCTAGTCCCATCTGAAGTCAGAAAAATAACAAAAAATAACAAAAAATGTCCCTGAGTAAACTGCTAAGAAGCTTCACTTTAAATTTGATTCAAGTTTTGGGCAAAGTTTTGGTCAGTTCTCTCTTTATCTGCACCATTTCTCCCATCTATAGAGACAACACAAAATGGCCATTACTACGAGGCCCTAATCCTGGAAAGCATTGAAACATGTGCATAGCTTTAAGTAGCCGCACTGAAATCCAAATAGTTTATAATGAGGTTAGTGGAATGACTCACATGCTTAAAATCAGGCACATGCTAGTGTTGTGTTGGATTGGGGCTTATAGGGGAAAAGGGAAGGCACTTACAGCCCAGGAGAACTTTGTCCACTCTCAGAAACTCAGACAAGATGTGTTTGTTTTTTTAAAAAGTACATTTATATTTTGTTCAATAGTTTTGTGCTTCTCCCCAGAAAGAAAGTAATTTCAGGCATATTTACTATTTTGACATTTTTATATTATATGGAGATATACCTATCTCCTAGAACTGGAAGGGACCCTGAAAGGTCATGCAAGTCCAGCCCCCTGCCTTCACTAGCAGGACCAAGTACTGATTTTGCCTTAGATCCCCAAGTGGCCCCCTCAAGGATTGAATTCACAACCCTGGGTTTAGCAGGGGAATGCTCAAACCACTGAGCTATTCCCCCCATAACATAACAGAGGAGAGTCCATAGGATGGCAATGTTGTTCATTATTTAACTATCTTACAGCAATTTTCAGAGCACTGCTAAATGCAAATTATGAGAAAATGATGATTTATCTGTATTTTTAGTGCTCCATATTACCAGCCAGTTCCAATTTTAAAAATATCTCATCTTGGGGGGGGGGGGGGGGGGGGGGGGGGGGGAGAGGGATATGGAATGGAGGAGGAGGAAGGGAGAAGAAAAAGGATGTTTCCATCTGTCACTGACTGTTTT
The DNA here is from genome assembly GCA_003942145.1 of Platysternon megacephalum. NCBI lineage: Eukaryota > Metazoa > Chordata > Testudines > Platysternidae > Platysternon > Platysternon megacephalum. The sequence goes on along the minus strand of QXTE01000060.1, from coordinate 3,439,324 downwards.
CTTCTAACAGCTGCTGATCTGACTAATGACAGTTGCATAATTACCATTTCACACGTGTTTGATAATGTTCTTTGTTTGGTCTGCCAATTGTCTCCATGGAGTATACTCAGTGGTGCTATTCAAGAGCTGAAACCTGCTTATTTAAAATCCATGCCTAGAGCAATTTGAAAAATATAAGCTCCCTGTGTGAAACATTTATGCCTTCTGAAGTTTTTTTTACCAAAAACTTCTAGTAGGTTTAATCTTCCCTCTGAAACTTGTTACTGGGAAGTGGAAGATGCACAAACATTATGGACCTTTTCTGGATGTGGATGTGCCCAGTCAAGTGTAGCAATCTGGGAAAGCCTGATCTTTAGTCAGACATAAAAGCAGGAATGATTTTAAACAACACATTTGAAGTACAGATGTACTGATGTGATCCAAACCCACTGAAGACAATGGGAGTCATTCCATTGACTTCAATGGTCTTTGAATCCATACTCTAATCTGGCTATCAAGGAACAGTGTCCTTGCCAGTAAGAATGTCTATGCCCATCAGGACTTTTATCAGATAAGTGCAAATTTTAGTGATGCTTGAATCATAGCTACTATTCTCTAGGTCATTCAGCTATTGCTGTCCTCCTTATGTGTTTGTGAGAGTCTGAGACTACATATTCCTTTCCCTGTTACCCTTGCATTCAAATTACCCTGCACTTAGAATTAAATTTATCCTCTGACTCTCCCACCAGTCAATATCCTCACTTAACCATATCAATAATTAGTTTCGCAGAATTTTTTTTTTAAATACAACCAATAATACTGAAATATTTTCTATAAAAATTGTCATTATCTCCCCCCC
>QXTE01000060.1:3368377-3438044 GCA_003942145.1 Platysternon megacephalum | reverse complement strand
CCCCCCCCCCCCCCCCCCCCCCCCACACACACACACACACACACACACACATTCCAACCAACTATAGCTGGTCAGAAAACTGTCAAAGCATTTTCCCAACAAAAATGGAAACATTTTTCATGAAAATTTTCATCCAAAGCAATAGTGTTTTTTGATTATCTCAATTCATGTTACTTTCTGAGGTTGATTTGTTTTTAAATAAAAAATGTTATCAAATTAGAGAGAAAAATCACAAATGAAAGTGTAATTGGAAATAATCAAATCTCATCAGTGCTCAAAAAAGCATTCACCTCTGAAAACCAGTCCAGTTTGTAAGAGCTAGGTATTTTAATTTTAATTATTATTGTATTTGGGTAACTAAATATGGAGTTAGCTTCAGGCATGCAGTTTTGAAATTGTTGACCACATTCAGCTTAATGACCCAACAGATGCAGAAAAAGCAAATGTGAGAAAACCCTTGTCAAGTATAGGCTGAAAAGTCACTCAGCAGTAGTAACATTTATTCAGAAAAGAAGTTCTGGCATATTTTCAAGTATGTATTGACTCATAATATTCTATCATATTCTATTTTACATTATTTCTTATCCCACCCTCATCACCATAGTATCTGTGTGCATTAAGCAACACGATTAACATCTGCCAAGTGTGGTTCATTCTCTCTTTCATCATCTCCCCAGGGGATGAATTGTGTGTTCAGAGGTAAGGTTTGTTTTGGTAGGCTGTGTGGTTTTTATTTTAAATGTACACTGTGCTATGTGTATCATCATGACTCAGGCATCGAGATACAGTCTTTCATAATTGATTCATATTTCATGACATTATGTGCTCTTGTAGTTTACCACATAGAGATGAAATACCATTAATAGAAATTATTCTTGCCTTTTTTGGCTGGTTGGAGTTTAGCTATTATGAAAGTCCATTGCTCAACTATTTTACTAAAAGAACATAGGAGATGGTTGAAAGTCTGATGGGCTGTATGTCTCTTAGCACCTTTGGCGTTTTTACAGTCCAGAAGAATGATTACAGCATAATTCCAGTCCTTTGACACTTTCTTATGTGTAGTTCAAACTGATTAGTTTTGCTGGCTCCATGTTATTGGGTTTCCTCCAACTTTTATGATATCACCAGTGATACCATCTGTCTCAGGTATTTTTCTTCTTCAGATCTTCATGACTTTCTGCATCTCTTCTCTGAGTGCATAAGGGAAGATTTCCTCTTCACTTCTTTTTTATGTCATAAGAGGTGGTGAAGCTTGTCATGTTTGTCTCTATGTATTCTTGTAAAGCTGCTGGTAAAGCTCATCTGCTCTCTGCAGGATGCTATCTCTCTCTCTCTCTGTAATTACTCTTTCATCACTGTCTGAGAGGGACATCTGGTGTCAATTATCTGTTGTCTTCTCATCCTGCTACAGCTGTTTCTTTTAAGAGTACTTTAAATCATTTCTGTGTTGCACCGTATTTTCGGATCCTTTGTGATCTTTTTGCTCAAGGTCAAACAGAACTTTTGAGTATGGAGCAATCTTTTTTTCTCCTTTTATTTTGTTTCTTTCATCACAGATGGCTTCTATTCATCTATACAACTAAACTGGTCATAACAAAAGTTGGTTATTTAACACAGTTGAGGACTACCTCTGTAATAACATAACTTGTACCTCTATGAATGCACTAAAATGAGTTACAACTAGATTTTTAAAAAATGCTTTAACTTAGTAAAGACTTGGCTGTAACTTGGTTTGACTGTATGAAAAGGCAGGTCCAAATTGTTAGAATATAGATGGTGCTCACCCATGTTAACAGTTCTCTATAACAGTCTATTGAGTGATATAGGCAAGCGCTTGGTTTTCTCTATCTGTTTCAGTCTCTTTCCACACATTTCCATCAAATATTCTGATCACTTAAGCCATGATTTAGTATGGTACTTAAATATGTGTCTAACTTGGAGCACATGAATAATCCAACTGAGCTCAATGGGAATAACCATGTGCTTAAGTACCTTGCAAAGTTGGGGCCTCTCTGTTTAAAGGCAAAAATAATTGAAGGTCTGCACTGCCTTATGCTTGAATAATACTTGTGAAGGTCCCTGGTGGCAGAACTTCTGCTGGGAGATCAGACTGTTATACGTGAAGGGGCCAGAACCTCAGTTATAGGGAAGGAAGGTAAGGATCTGTCACTGTGCCAAAGTAGTGAGTGTTATCTAGAAGGTGGACATAGCTCTCTGAGTGGCCAGAGGCTTGGCTGAAGTGTTACAGAAAATCTCTTGGTAGCAGAGTTGCTATGGAGTCCTGACAAGGGGCTAAAGCTGGTGATAGAAAACAAATGGAGGTCACTGGCAAACACAACTCCTCCATAGGTGAAAATCTAAAGGCCTTGTCTTCACTAGAGCTTTGTACTGTGAACTAATTGATTGTCAATTTGCTTGAGGCAATTAACACATTTGCTCAAGTTGGTCTGGATACTTCACAAATATTTGGTCCAGGCTACAAATGTTTGTTGTATTTGGCAATCACTTCACAGTAAAAAATTCTTGAGTAGACAAACCTGGAGACACAATTCCCTCCTAGCTTTCCCTTTGCCCTGTGGAGGAGGGAGGGTAGTAATTTGCTGTTGGCCTATATAAGGTCAGGTATAGAGTCTGTTCACATTGCTCACATTTGTTCACTTGCATTGACAACACACAAATGCACTGTTTTCAGAAAAAGGAGTGGTTGATTATATATATATATAGATATATATATATTTGCTCCCTAGTAAAACCAAATCACTTTGCCAATCTATACACCTCTACCCCGATATAACGCTGTCCTCGGGAGCCAAACAATCTTACCGCGTTATAGGTGAAACCGCATTATATCGAACTTGCTTTGATCCGCCGGAGTGTGCAGCCCCGCCCCACCTGAAGCACTGCTTTACCGCGTTATATCCAAATTCGTGTTATATCGGGTCGCGTTATAACAGGGTAGAGGTGTATTTTTAAATATATATTTTCAGTAAACATAGTGGTCCTAGTTCTCCAATCCTCTCCTTGCTATGTAAATTATGCATCATTACACTGAAGTCAATGGAGTTATATTGATGTAAAACCAATGTAAGTAAGAGGAGAATCAGACCCAGTTTTTACTGTTTTTTAATTTCACTAATTTACATCCTCTTATGTAACATCACATTATTCCATATGCGATGTGTTTATCCTGGACATCGCAACACATTTTTTAGCAATCCCAGGTAATTCATGATGACAACAGGAGAAACATACCCAATTCCACACACACAGTGTTGAAAATCTACACTGTATACCATATCACCCAGAACATTATCTGTTTCAGCAAATTCAGAGAGAGATTCCATAGACCATACATTTATTAGCCATGCTATCTGATCACCGACACAACAGTACATGATGGGGAGAAGTAGTTTTGACAGAGGTCAGAAGCTTATCATTGCTTGGTAACCACTCCATTAGTATTCCGTTATTTAGCATGTCTCTCTCATTTCTCCTTTGCTCTCACAGAGATGATCTGCCATGGCATGACATCAGGAATAAGATATTAAAAATGTCTGCAAACAGTTGCAGATATTAAAAAATAAAAAGTCTATAATACATGTTTGACATAGATTTTTTTCCCTCAGCACATGGTTGAACAGCACTGATTGGGCAATGGAAACATTTTGATGATATCAGATCCTGTTTGATTATTATTATTGTTATTGCAATAATAAGGCAAGATGAAAAAAGAAAATGCATATAATACCTAACTGTCTCTTATAGTGCTTTCCATCAGTAGATTTCAAAGCACCTCACAATCTTTAATGAATGCCCCGGTGAGGTAGGAAAATGTTATTATCTCCATCTTACAGCTGGGGAACTGAGGGATGGAGGGCCTAAGTGACTTGGTCAAAGTCACACAAGAAACAAGAAAGTCATAGCAAGAAATTGAACCCAGGTGGTCCAAGTCCTACCCTAGTACCCTAATCACCATGCTTCCTCTGTGATAGCGATTTTAAAAATGTATACATGCCCTATGTCTGATGTCCTCTTGTTCCCAAACAAAAATATAACTAAAACTAAGGACATCCTGATCATAATAATAATGCTTAGCTTTTATATAGTATTTTTCATCTGGAGATCTCATACCACTTGACAAAGGAGGTAAGTAATCATCATCTCCATTTTATAGTAGGAGAAACTGAGGCACAGCGAGGTGAAGTGTTTTAACCAAAGCCAAACATCAGGCTAGCAGAAGAGCTGGAAATAGAGCTTGGGTCTTCTGAATCCCAGTCCAGTGACCTATCCACTGGTCCACAGTTAAAATAAATGCCAATTGTTAGAATAGCCCATCAGATACACAGTATATCCCTCACTTCATCCTAAAAGCAACCCAAATTATGAAATATATCAAATAAACCCAAACCCACTGTGACACTGCACTCCATATGCTTTATAAAAATATGTTTATAAGTGTGAATATGAGGTAACTGGAATATGCTTTATGCAAAAGTTCTCTTATAAGGTATCATTACAAAGCTTAAAATCTACTGAGTGTGTTCATCCTATTTGTATGAATGTATCATTCTTGTATCTGAAACTAGGAATATGAAGTAGAACTCTGAGGTCCTATTGTAATTATGCAAAGTGTGGGCCATTAATGGTGGTTTAGAAACTTGAGGGCTCCCATTGACTAGGACAATTGGTTGTACATGGTTTATTTACCTGCAAGCCTTCCTGTAGATGTTCAGGCCAGCCCTGGAAGAATGGAGGGGGTCTCACAGGACATGTAAACATGTCATCTGATACTGGAATTCATCTTAAACCTGGTGCTTTTCCATTTAGAAGGAGGGGTGGGAACCCAGAGAGACAAAAGATTCCTGCCTGTGCCAAAGATATAAAAGGGAGTGGAACCGAAGAAAGGGGGTCCCAGTCATGAGAAAGTCCCTGCTTTTCACCTAAGATGCCTGCTGGAACTAACAAGGACTGTACCAGAGGAAAGGATTGGGCCCAGACTAGGAAGGAGTCTAGTCTGTGAAAGAAGCTTATTGGAACATCTCTGAGGGTGAGATTTACCTGTAATCAGTTTCTTAATGTATTAGGCTTAGGCCTGGTCTACAGTATGCAGTTATTTCGGAATTAGCTGAGTTAATTCGAAATAAAACTGATTCTGTCCACATGACCAAACAATTTTTTTTTATTTAAAGGGCTCGTTAATCCAATTTCTGTACTCCACCTCGGCAAGTGGAGTACTGCTAACATCGAGATCGCAGTTCCGGGTTACAGGTACTGTGGATGCAATTTGACATTATTGGCCTCCGGGAGCTATCCCAGAATGCTCTCTTGTGGCCGCTCTGGACAACACTCTCAACTCCGATGCACTAGCCAGGTAGGCAGTAAAAGCCCCGGGAACTTTTGAATTTCATTTCCTGTTTGGTCACCATCAGCACAGGTGACCATGAGCACAGTCCACCATCACAGGCAACCATGCAGAATCCACCATCACAAGAGACCATGCAGTCCCGGATTCACAGACGACCTCAAGCATGGTCCGAACAGGAGGTACTGGATTTCATCGCATGTTGGGGAGACGAATATGTTATGGCAGAACTATGTTCCAAAAAAAGAAATGCAAATATGTACGCTAAAGTCTCCAGGGTCATGATGGAAAGACGCTACTCCAGGGACACAGAGCAGTATCGTACACAAATCAAGGAGCTCAGACAAGCATACCAAAAAGCCACGTAGGCGAACTGGGTCACAGCCTCATACATGCTGCTTCTACCGTGAGCTGCATGCAATTATGGGGGGGGTGACGCCACCACTACCCCCCCACTGTCCATGGACACCTGCCAGGGGAGAGTTGCACGGAGCAAGGAGGATGAGTTATTGGAGGACGAAGAGGAGGAGGAGGAGGATAGTGCATAGGCGGCAAGTGGGGAATCCGTTCCCCGCCCAGCCAGGAACTATTCTTAACGCTGGAGCCAATAGCCTCCCCCCACTCCCAAGGCGGGTTCCCGGACCATGACCCTGGAGAAGGCACTTCTGGTGAGTGAGAGCCTGATTGGAGCCACGCGATGGGGGGTGGAGGGAAACCCACCGGTGCTGGGCTGTTCGTGTTTAGTTTAAAGGGCTCATCCCTGCTCAGAGCCTCATCAGAGCCACGCGGTGGTGCGGGGGGTGGGGGGGGAGAGGGGGGTGTTGTGTGAAGCGATCATCCCAGAGAGCCTGCAGGCCCTCCTTTTATATGGCAAACCCACCAGGCATTGCTTGCTATGGGAAAGGGGGCCCGGCAGTTTGAAAGCATTGAAATGAATGTGGAAGAAGCAGAACCCCACGTGCCCCTAGGGCTTACCATGGCTGCCTGCAAGCTGAATTCTGTTGCTCGGCCGTATGTGATGGCTTACTCACACCAAAGTGTCAGGCACTTCAGTATAAGAGGCAAAATGTGACCTTGTACGGAAAGAACATGTGCTGTGTACTATGAATTGCCTATTTCACTGAGAAAGAGTGTCCCCTTTGTTCTCTAAAATGTATCTTTTAAAATACTACCCTCCCTTTTTCTCCTCTCGCAGTTGCAGATGTTTCAACATGGCCCCTATCTACTCCGTCCCAGAGGCTGGTCCAGATTAGAAGGTGGAAAAAATGAACTCGGGACGACATGTTCGCCAAGCTTATGCAGTCCTCCTGCATTGCTAGGGCCCAGCTGAATGCGTGGAGGCAAACAATTGCGGAGTCCCATAAAGCATTACAGGAACATGAAGAGAGGAGGGACGCGTGTGATGAGAGAAGGCAGGACGCTATGGTCAAGCTCATGGGGGAGCAAACTGACATGCTCCGCTGTATGGTGGATCTAATGTGGGAAAGGCAGCAAGACCACAGACTGCCGCTGCAGCCCCCAAGAACACTGGGAGGGCGGGAGGCTCCGGGGACCCACACACTCAATCCCAGAGGATAATTTTGATTTGGTTTCTGGACTTGCCCTTCCATCCTCCTCCATCCCCCTAACCCAATACCCCCTCTCCCCCGGTCTACCTTCTGATTTCTCTCAATGTCTTGTTCAACAAATAATAAAGAACGGTTTTTAAACAATTGTGACTTTATTTCCTTTCATATATATAGGGGGCGGGTAACTTCAAGAGAAACAAACAGAACTGTCATACCCTGGCCAGTCATGAAACTGGCTTTCAAAGCTTCTCTGATGTGCAGCGCGCCCTGCTGTGCTCTTCTAATTGCCCTGTTGTCTGGCTGTGTGAAATTGGCCGCCAGGCGAGTTGCCTCAACCTCCCACCCTGCCATAAATGTCTCCCACTTACTCTCACAGATATTGTGGAGCACACAACAAGAAGCAATTACAATTGGAATATTAGTTGTGCTGAGATCTAACCGAGTCAGTAAACTGCGCCAGCGCGCTTTCAAACATCCAAAAGCACATTCTACCACCATTCTGCACTTGCTCAGCCTATAGTTGAACTGCTCCTTACTACTGTCCAGGGTGCCTGTGTACGGCTTCATGAGCCGTGGCATTAAGGGGTAGGCTGGGTCCCCAAGGATAACTATAGGCATTTCAACACCCCAACAGTAATTTTCTGGTCTGGGAAGTAAGTCCCTTCCTGAAGCTGTTCAAACAGACCAGAGTTCCTGAAGATGGGAGCGTCATGCACCTTTCCCGGACATCGCATGTTGATGTCGGTGAAACGTCCCTTCTGATCCACCAGTGCTTGCAGAACCATGGAAAAGTCCCTCTTGCGGTTTACGTATTGGTGTTCCAGGGCCAAGATAGGGATATGCGTTCCGTCTATCGCCCCGCCGCAGTTAGGGAACCCCAGTGCATTAAAGCCATCCACAATGGTCTGCACATTTCCCAAAGTCACTACCCTTGATAGCAGCTGGTCAATGATTGCGTTGGCTACTTGCAGCACAGCAGCCCCCACAGTAGATTTGCCCCCTCCAAACTGATTCCCGACTGACCGGTAGCTGTCGGGCCTTGCAAGCTTCCACAGGGCTATGGCCACTCACTTCTCAACTGTGAGGGCTGCTCTCATTTTGGTGTCTTTGCGCTTCAGGGCAGGGGACAGCAAATCACAAAGTTCCATGAAAGTGGCCCTACGCATACAAAAGTTTCGCAGCCGCTGGGAATCATCTCATACCTGCAACACTATGTGGTCCCACCAGTCTGTGCTTGTTTTCCAGGCCCAGAATCAGCGTTCCATGGCATGAACCTGGCCCAATGCCACCATGATCTCCCAATCGCCACATGCTGTGCTTCTAGGAACATCTGTGTCCATGTCCTCATCAGTATAGTAATCACGCTGTCATCGCTTCCTCGCCCGGTTTTGCAGGTACTGCACATACTGCTGGATAATGTGCAAGGTATTTACAATGGTCAAAACTGCAGCGGAGATCTGAGTGGGCTCCATGCTTGCCGCGCTATGACGTCTGCATGGGTAATCCTAGAAAAAGGGCGCGAAACGTAGGAGAGCAGAGTGGCAGCGGAAGAGGTGCTGTTCGGTTCACGATAGCTGAAAAAAGGCGGGAAATGGTTGTCTTCTGTAGCTTTCACAGAGGTGGGAGCCCAGGACAGACAACATGGAGAAGCTCAGTAGCGTGGCAAAAGCGGGAGAGCAGAGTTGGCAGCGGAAGCGGTCAATGAGGAAGAGAAAGAATAGATACTTATAGAGATTACATAGAAAGACGAGAGGAAATGCGAGGTGGATTCATAGTACCAGGAGAGAAGCGGTGCACCATACTGCACCGTCTGCTGAAAGCAGTATGGTGTCTGCACGCCAAAAAGGCGCGAGATGATTGTCTGCCGTAGCTTTCATGGAGGGAGGAGCGACTGATGACACACACCCAGAAACACCCGTGAGAATGTTTTTGCCCCATCATGCACTGGGAGCTTAACCCAGAATTCCAATGGGCGGCGGGGACTGCAGGAACTGTGGGATAGCTACCCACAGTGCACCGCTCCGACATTCGCTGCTAGCCTCGGTACTGTGGACGCACTCTGCCGAATTCGTACCCTTAGACTTGCGTGTTTTGTTTTATTTTGCTTGCTAACTTAGTTTGTTCTGTCTGTTATTACTTGGAACCACTTAAATCTTACATTTTTACACTTAATAAAATCACTTTTGTTTATTGATAAACCCAGAGTAAGTGATTAGTACCTGGGGGAGCAAACAGCTGTGCATATCTCTCTATCAGTGTTATAGAGGGCGGAAAATTTATGAGTTTACCCTGTATAAGCTTTATACAGAGTAAAACAGATTTATTTGGGGTTTGGATCCCATTGGGAACAGGGTGTCTGGGTGCTGGAGATAGGTGACCTGCTAAGCAGTTTTTGGTTAAAGTCTGCAGCTTTGGGGGCATGAACCAGACTTGGGTCTGAGTTGCAGCAGGCTAGCGTGTCTGGCTCAACAAGACAGGTTTCTGGAGTCCCAAGCTGGGAGGGAAAATGGGCTCAGAGGTAAATTCAGCACATCAGGTGACAGTCCCAAGGGGGTCTCTTTGACCAAACCTGTCACACTCACAAAATTACAATTAAACAGGAAATTAAAATTCCCCATGAAATATGGATGAGACAGCACCATCATTCTATTTGCAAAACAGCTATTCATAGATTATTATCCCTGCAACCATTTTAGAAATGGGACAGAGGAAAAGGGGAGTGCACAGGAAAGATACTAAAAATAATTTCCTCCTTCTTGTATTTCTAGACATCTTCATTGTCACTAGGCTTTTTATATAGAAGAATCAGCCAAAAGCCAGCAGTCCTCCCCTCTCTCCTGTCTCCCACTCGGCTGTTGTGCTCAATAGCCTCAGGCAATTGGTCTGCTTTTAAATTTATCTTCTACTTAAAGAGCTAAATTGGGACTTCTTATACAATATTCCCAATTCAGCTTCTTCTGTAAAGGGTAAACTGAAAAAGTAGAGATGACTCTGAACCAAAACTCCAACTCCAAGCATGAGATTTAAACTTCTTTACTGTATAAGGTGTTGAACTAAAAAATCCAGACACAATTCCCTTCCTGCACCCTTACAGAGGCCTGAAATCCAATCTTAAATGCAAATTTGCCCCAAAGTTGAGTTGTCTTGGGTTCAGATCATTGCTGAAATAGATATGAGCTGCAGAATTGTATCTGAATCTGGATTCAGATTGAGGATGTGGATCAACCCCTAAAATACAGCATAACCATCTGAGAAAATGTGCCGAGGCTCTGGCTAAGGGCTATTGGGGTGGATGTGTCATTTCCCTTTAAAGTTTGACTGCTTGGGAAAAGATGGAGAGCATGAGTGCTCAAACTCTAAAGGGAAAGGCAACATGTTTTAGAAGCCGCTACTTGAAGGCAATTGGGCTAGTTTTGCCGTGTAGGAAAATTGGGGTTGGAGAAGAGAGGGATGGTAGGGCAGGAGGTAAAAGGGAAAAATCAGGGGAAATGATCAGTAGAGAAAAGAAAGCTAAATTGAGGAGGGTGGGGAATGCAAAAGGGGGGGGGAGGAGAAAAAGGGGAGAAATGGGAGGGTCACAAGAACAGATACAAAACATAAAGGGCCATTAACTTTGAAACTAGGCCATCAACCTGTCTAAAGTATGAAAACAAGGACACATTTTAAACACCACTTAGTACCGACATTAGACACAGTGGTGTTTACAAATTTGTTGTTGACCACACCTGTTAACACAATTTGAAACATCACTGTCTTTGTCTATGCTGGGTGCTAAGTAGTGCTTAAAAATGTGTTAACTGAAATATTTTAATTAGCACATGTGTATCCTGATTTGGGGTGTGTTAGTATTGTTGATTTAATTTATCCACTTAATTTAATCTTATTTAATTATTTTTTAATTAATTAATAATTGTAATATTAATTATTATGGATATTAATTAGTATGGGTTTTGGCTTGCCAATTTGTTTGATCAGAAGATAAAGTTCGTCCTGAATCAGGCTTCACAGAGTTTATAAAAGGACCTTTGGGGGTATGACAGGAAGCTTACACTGAGACAGATATAGTCATAAAGACCTTTTATTAAAATCAATGAAATAGTAAGCAAATGGTAAAAACAGTTAGAATTACAGACTTACACTTGTATACTGTTATTTAAGAGATACATATGATACAATATTTATGAGCTCAAACGTGGTTAATACTCACACTCTGTTTTAATAACTTGGTGTTGGCAGATACGAGACCACGCCTGTGGCAGTACCGTTTTCACACCTCTGGGAGAGGAAACTAAATGCAGAGCTGTTAAAGTTTCTTACTCTTTAACTTAACCCTGTAAGCTTTATTAAAATAAAATATAAGGGAAACCAAGTCCCTTTCAACTCACAGTTTGAAAAGAAATAAAGTACGGCCTATTAATAGTTAATAGCCGTCGTAGATGGGTAGCATCGATACGTAGTTGAAGGTGGAGGCAATGTAGAGTAGACAGGAGTAGATAGGTGGGTAGATTGCCTGCCTAATGGCGAGCTGCCTCGCCTTTTTATAGGGCATTGATCGGAAATCCTTCCTCTTATGCCCAAACATCATTCTTCCCCCACAGAAATGTTAGGGTACACTTACCCTATAGGCTAATATGTATGTGAGTATGGATGACAGGTAAGTACGCATTTGTGGTGTACTTGTTACATTTGTCATGCCACTTTGAAAAATCCCCCTTGCCATCTTCCATTGTTCATTGGTTTAGGCAAAAGGTCTCTAGACATCTGTGTGGGTGTTTTGTCTATTATTACTTTTCTGGGTAAGGGTCCCAAAATGTGCTAACTTTGCCTTAGCTTTAACATACAGGGTTTTGGCCTGTAGGTCTCTTGCATTACAGCCAAACTTATTTTTAATATACATCTATAAGCCTATTACATCAAGTTTATAAGAAAAGATATTTATACAAACAGCCAGATTTAATCCTTAGGGCTACACATGTTAGTGAATACAATAATAAATAGCCCTCATTTTCCTAGTCTAGACTCGGCCATTAGGGTTGTATGAATGCAACGGAGAGCAGAATTTGACCCAAGGATGTTCAACAGTATGGGTATCTCTGCACCATGGAGACTATACTGGCATAGCTAGTCTGCAGTAGCTATACTGGCATAACCCTATAGTGTCGATGCACCCTACACCAATGGAAGAGGTTTTTCCATCAGCATAGGAACAGCACCTCCCTGAATGTTGGTAGCTAATTAAACAGAAGCATTTTAAAATCAACATAGCTGCATCTACACTGGCAGTTAAGTCAGTATTAGCTATGTGGATTTTTCACATCTCTGACAGATGTAGCTATGTAGACCAAACTTTTAAGTGTTGGCCAAACCTATGTAAGGCCAAGTGTACATTAGAAAAGGTTTGCTGGTGTAGTAATAGTGGTTTAGTTATAGCAGCATACCCTGCAAGTGGAGATGCAGCTTATACCACAAAAAAAGTGCTTTTGCTGCCATTGCTTACCAATTCAGCAAGTGAAATACACTATACTAGTAAAAGCATTTTTATGCTGGTATAACTTGGTCTATGTTAGTTCTTTTGTTGATATAGAATGTCTCAAAAAAATCCCACTCATAACCAACCTGGCTATACCAGCAAAAGTTTTCTAGTGTGGACCTGGCCTAGGTCAGATCAGAATTTAGCATTTGTAATTTACATGACGATTGAGCGAATCCTGCAAGTTGGACAATGTAGCATCTTGCAAGAGGCACTACTCTGCAAGACAGAGCCCTATTTGATCACATTTGCAGTAGGCCAGCACCAGGTTTCTATGGAAACAACATTGGCTACTGATTTCTTTGTCTCAAAGTTATAAGTTCTTTCCAGATCTTGGAAGAACAAGAAATGTTGCATTCAGTTTTAACTGGGAATTTCCCCCCCTTCAAATACTTTTCACGCTTTCTTTATTTTCTTCAGATCAGTTATATGCAATTATTCTCCTTCTTTAGGCAGCTTTCATTATATCTCTTAAGGTAGTGGATGATACCCCCTTCACACCACTCTGCAGCAAGCAAATACCCTGTAGCTCAGAGGCTAGGGCATCCAAGCATTTGTGCAGCTTCTGCTTATGACACATCATGAATTAACTGTCAGCGGGTGTCAGATATCTGCACATGAACAGAAACCTCCCAGAGGAAAGTGCTTTCATCAGATCTCAACAGTCTCACAGCCTCCATCAGCCCACACAGCAAAAGCCCTATTTGATCTTGAACTCAGCTCTCTATAGGATGGGGCATATTGCAGCACTGTAACATAAGGTGGTTAGCTCTGTGCACTGGTGTAATGTATAAATTCGTTTTGAATATGGATTAGAAGAAATGATTTTTTTTGCCTGCAGTGCAGAGAACCATGCTTTACTTTTAATTAGCCATCACCTGCAAACAAATCCAGTTTAAAGAACTGAATGCTGTCTATTTGCAAAGGAGTGTCGCTAATTCTGCCCCTGAAACTAATCCTTAATTTAAAATAACATCAGTTGAAAGACTTTTCAGATGTTAGTTTGCAAAGATTCTTTTTATTCAATTAGCTCTTTGGAGCAAGTGAGATAGCATCTAAACGCTTTCACTCTGTTGATTTAATTCTCCACATGTGCCATTCCCATTTTCTCATCCACTTTCATATTCACATAATTTATTGGTTTGAGCTTATTCAAACCTACCACAAATGAGTAACGATTAAGCAAAATATTTGATGACTCTTTATGAAAATCTTTCAAAGAAAGGCTGCTGCTCTGTTGACAGAAGAGAAAGGAGAGATGAAAATAGATTTTACTCAGAAATAATTGAAAGCTGGCTTCATTGCAATTTCACATAAAGGCTTTTACATGTTGATTCCCTTTTAATTAATACAGGAGGCAGTGCAGCTGTTTGTTCTTTCCTGAAGTTCTCTCATCATGGTAAACAAGTCTTTCTGCTCTCTTTTCTGTCTAGCTTCCTTTCTTTTGCATGCTCAGTGGCACTTGCTCTCTCTCCTTCTGTTTTTTTTTTTACTTTCTCTTTCTGCCCAGGTTCAAAAAGTGATAATTCCACTGATTAGAAAGTGATTGCAGTTTATTTATCCTATTTATTTTTAATAACATGACCTATTTTCCAGATTAAAAATTATATAAATGAGATTTTAAACAAGAAATAATATCACTTGTGCTAGGTTCCTGACAAGCCAACCAAGATTGAGTTGGGCAAGTATGCAGACAAGAGGGTCAAGTGAACATGTAGTTGCTGTGGGTAATGATTCTTCTAGTTGAGTAGCTGTCACTTTCTCCTTTGAGTAAACTAATGAAAAAGCATCGTGTCAGGTGGCATTGTGCTCCTGAAATTGAAACCACTATATGTCACTAACACCCAGGACAAGTACTCCTGGGGTCAAATCTTATTTATTTCACTCCTACTGAAGGTAATGAGGTCACCACACTTTAAGCGATGGGGGACATTCTCCGGCTTGTTGGAAAAGGTGTTCCCCTTGAGGGTCTAGAAAGTCAGGGAGTGACTTTCTCCTGCAGCTACAGACCAAGTCAGAATCAGAATCAGCATTCCCCACCCCCCAGGTGCCCGGAAGAGAGGGGGGGCACTATATGAGCCTTCTTTTACCTGGACCAGGCAGAGTAGCATCCACCCTCCCACCCATGAGAGTGGTGAAATACTGGGTTTTCTCAGGATCTGCTATGGGCATTGCGTTATTCATCATTTCTCTGGAGGCTGGGAAGGAATTTTTCCCTCACTGGCAGATTGGCCAAGGTGAAGTGGGTTTTTTTCGCCTTCCCCCACAGTGGGCTCAGGGGGGCTTAGTTGAGGCAAACATGAAATGGGCATTAAGCTATGATGTTGCAGCTCATTCTGTAAATGCAGGGTGGATGTCCAGTGTAGGTACTCTGTAGGGAGGGGATACAAATGGATTGGTAAAGGATTTAAAGGAGGTATTCTTTAAAGGAGTGGAAATAGGAGGGGTGAGAGGAGGGTTGGGGCTCCTATGACTGATATGGCAGAGAGCCACCCCCCTCTGTTATAGCCCCCTCCTTTACCATCATTGGGGGATGGCAAGATCCTAGCAGCAGTTTGGTGGGTGATCAGGATGGATAAGAGGGAGGGCTGACAGAACACCCCCTCTCCTTCCACCCTCCTTTCCCCCCCGGCTGATGTTGAAATGATTATGGAATTTCCTGCACTGTACTCTTTTATCTGTCAGGTACTGCCAGGCATTTAAGAATCAAGTTGAGGCCTAATTAAACCACATCCAGTGTCTTCTGTCCTCCTTCCAGTGTAGCTGGACGATTTGGCTGCTTGTGCAAGTAAAGCAAGTAGGATTTGTCCCTTATTCTTTCTTAAATAGAAACAGAAGTATGCAAGTCACACTGAATTAGGAGGCAGTGTGCTCTAATGGATAGAACATTGGACAGGAAGCTGGGAGATTGTGGCTTCTTCTGCTGACCTGCTGTGTGAACTTGAGCAGTCACTTGACCTCTCTATTTCTCCTCACACCCTATGTATATTTTGTCTTGTATATTTAGATTGTGAGCTCTTAGGGGCAGGGTTGGTCTTTCATGGTGTGTTTGTATGGCGCCTCGCACAACGGGGATTGTAAATAATAAATTAAATACCTATATTTTACTGGCACAATCATAGCCCCCCACAGGAGATATTTGGTGCCAATGGGAGATAGTGCAGGAGTTAAAAGTTCATTGTAATAAAACTCCCCACACATTTGGGAGTTTTATAGGTTAGCTATGTTCCGGATTTTAGCCATACAACAACTCTGATATGTTTGGCATCGGGTGTCTAATTTATGTATTGAGTCTTAAAAACAATCTGATCACCTCATACTACTTTTATCTCTGTACTTTTTTTTGAGAAAGCTGCCAAAACTCTGTAGGCAGCTGGCCTATAGGAGCATTTATTTATGTAATAGTGTGGTGAAACCACTAGAACAAACAACTAACTTACAGGTAGAGCCTAGGTTTTATGTGTGACAAGGCAGACTGAAGAGAGAAAAGAGGGGAAAGTGCAAGTGGGCTTTGATTAATCTCTATAGTTTATTAGTATTTTTATCAAATAATTGTCTTACTGAAATTCTCACAGGAAAATCCAAATGCATGTTTGGTTGCAGTCAAAGGATGAAATGGTCCTGATTCTGATCTTACATCAGTTCAATGCTGTGTAACTTGACTGACTTTAGCAGCGTTATCCTGACTTTCTGTGTGCCAGTAGAGTTGACAACAGACTTACGTCCAATATTTGAGTGAAAAATATATTATCTATGTAAACAATTGAAAAGTGGCTCTGCGTAATGCTATTAATCAAATTATCTTCAGACCATCTCTGAAAGGTAAGTCTCTTATCTTAAATGGTCATTTTAAATCTCTCTCAAGATTTCTCAGGTGTTTTTTATTTTCAATTTTAATTAAAAATGTAAAAAAAATTCTATGTTGCAATTTACTTTTGTTGTTGCATTAGCTGTTCACTTTAAGGTAGGTTGTGCTGTGGCATTGCCCTTGTTCTACCATCGTTTTTTTTTTTTTTCTTCATAACGCCGAATTGCATGTGCCACTACCATCATTATACTAATAGGAATCTCACAAGGAGCGTTTCCTGAGACCTGTTTACTAATTCCTCTTGTACCTGATCCTCTTCTACTTGAACTGAATAGTAAAATTGCCATTGACTTCTGTGGGAGATAGGTTGAATGCATTAGACCAGTGTTTGTCAACCTTTTTGTCAGGGAGATCTCAGGGACTGGTGCCGGTCCACAGACGGGTCATTGAGAAACACTGCATTAGACTATATTTTCTTCTCACTTACACTGTGATTGTATTGCCTTTGGTGGAGATGTGCCTGATTTACATCTGTGTAAGTGAAAGGAGAATTGGGTTCATTAACTTTAGAGGAAATTTCTAGTGCTCAGCATCTCTCAAAATTAAGCCCAAGTCCAAAATGACACTCATATCTGGGCAGAAAAAGTCCAACATAGGGCAAGCAGGTCTTGTGCTTTATTATAAAAATTGCTTTGCAGATCGTTTAAGGCCAAATGTTTCCTTCCTTCTAGAGCTAAAAAAAATTCCGCTGCAAACCCTATCTTTAATCTGTGCAGGAAATGATAGCAAGATCTAGGCAGAGAAATCAATATTATTAGTTGTTTTGGGCCTGATTTTCCTCTCATACTGGAGGAAATAGGAGACACTGTTAAAGTCAAAGGAGTTACACTGGTGTAAAGCCTATGAAAGTAAGAAGAGAACCAGGCCTTCTGAGAGCATAAAAAGCAGCAGGAAAGAAACTGAGACCTGGAAATGTAATTTGAATATAAGTATTTGTGATACCAGAGCAGCTCACAGTCAACTCTAGAAGTGAAACATGTATGCACTTTTAGAAATCATTTGAAATATTGGCTAAACATATCTCTTTTTTGTATGACACCCTTCCAAAGCTTGACCTCTGTAAAGGCTGAACTATAGGAGCAGGCAATAAGGGTATGTGGAACAGCAGATTTGCCATGTAATATGTGACACCCCCCAGCCCTGCCCAATACATTTATCACACTTCCAAGATGCTCTTGTCTTAAAGGCACGTTGAAGAGTGTGGCTACTTCTCTTTGACTAGATTAATCCAAAAGGGACAAACATAGAATCTTAAAAAGCAATTGCTTAAAACAATTCTTTTCAGTCTCTCTCAGGCCAACTTGTGTGGATTTATAAAGGAGTTAAAATCTACAATATGGTTACTTGCGGTCTCTCTAGAGAGTGTAGACTCAGCAGGATAACCTACAGCTATTCTATTAAAGAATAGAAGGGAAAATGCAATTTCTGAGATGAAATCTCACCACTTCTTAGCCTCTTAACCCTGGGACAGGGGAGAGTCCTTCCACATGAGTTGTCTGAACATCGGTTGCACTTAGGCTTCTGTGGCTTTTTGTGTTGGGTTCAGGCAACAACACTGAGCACAAGGTGACCTCAGTTTATATACCCTAGTTTCAGGGCTCCTTGCGGGGGGGAGGCACCCTCTGATTTCTATTGGACACATTCCAAGTGGGTCTTCAGATTTCAGCTCTTAGTTTCTCTGCTGCTTACAGCAACATCTAGTAGATGGGTATGGTGTATAACAAATTTCCTTAATCCTTTTCTTGTCAGAGGCTTTTTACATTTTATTCATTTCAAGGATTATATTTCATTATTAGCCCCTTCTATCAATCAGGACCTGCCCTCCCTCCCTCCCCCCTTAAGCAATTTCTTTTAATATCCCAAAGTTATACCTGGTTTATACCTTTCAAGGTTTCTCCTTCCTTGTGCCAGATATTTCCTCTTATTTCTAGAGTGCAACAATTATTTAGTATGAAAACCAACAAAATCCTTATAAATTTCTAAATATGGAGGACATACTCCATACATTTGTTGATTATACTAAGCATTTCACATTATTTAGGACTTACAATAGAACAAGAGACATTTTCTACATATAGAAGGATATAGATCTAACTCACAAGACAAATGAATGTGCAGATTCTAATTTGGGGTGAAGGACAGATTATTCATGGTATATTTGATTTGGAAGGAAAAATGTATTGTTTATAACTTGGATTGAAAATACATGGCTTGGATTTCTTGGGGTAACAGTTGGCCCAGTTTGACCTTCAATCTTACAGCCATTTCTAGTTTGTTTAACTTGGAGCTTTCACATCTCTTCTTTATCCAGTCAATGCGCAATGGGCTACTTTGCAAAGGAAAGCAGGTATCTTGATATATTTTAGTTAGGTTGGAAGGGAGAAAAAGATGTATACATATGCCAATAATGACAGATTCTTGCCTAGGTGATTAATAATGCCCTTATCTAGCCATTTTAGTTTCTATAGTTGGGGAGGGGAATGCCTGACCTTGGCTGATCTGTGAGTCTTTAGACAAAGTGTCTCACATGTCAACCATTTTCTTATTGTCTTCATAGGTGGATCCTATTTTGGGATAAACAGAGGTGAAGAGCTTTTTCTAATTTTTGAGGGCAAGAAGGCACCATTAGTTATTAATCATTCCAGGAATATCAGTCCCATATGTCCGTCACAATTCACTCTACACCTGGCTGCTGATCACAATATTGTGATTCACTGAACATTTGTGTGGCATACAGGTGCATCAAAACCCCATGTTGTATGTACATTATACGGGATTTTGTGGGGCTTCACAAGGTGTGTGTTCGTGTCTGGCCAGCTTTGCAGATATCTTAACTGTCGTTCTTTTTTCTGCCCAGTGCTAGACATTACTTGTGTGGGCAAATTCTTCCCCCCATTTGCCATGCACAAAAGAGAGTTTGTCTACATGGAGGCACTGAGGGGAGTGAATCCAAATTAAGTAAAAATGTGTGAATTTAAAGCGGATTAGTTAAAACACACTAAAC
This sequence comes from Platysternon megacephalum, assembly GCA_003942145.1. NCBI lineage: Eukaryota > Metazoa > Chordata > Testudines > Platysternidae > Platysternon > Platysternon megacephalum. The sequence continues at coordinate 3,418,712 of QXTE01000060.1, read as the reverse complement.
TCCTGTATGGAGTGGACACTTCCATTCATCATTAAAGTAATGTTAACTTGGTTAAGTTTAGTTTATTTTGGAAGGGCTTGTCTACATGGTGTGGTAATGCACTCTAACAAGTTGCACGTTAATTGTTCCCTGTAGACCATACCGAAGTGCACTAAAAAATCTCTAGTTTACTAATGTAATGCTGTTTGAAAAAGTACTACGTTATCACACTCTAGTTGTGCACCACTATGGATTACATGGACAAATTAATGTGCTACATGTTGGTGTGTTTTAGAAATCACACCCTTCAAATGCATTACCCCACCATGTAGACAAGCACAAAATAAATGAAGATAAATTGAATCAAGGCCACTTTGTTTCTGAATGAGAGCATCCACATAGGGATTTAATATTGTTTAGCTAATCCACATCTTCACATCTTCAGTTAATTTGGATTAATTTCTCTGAGGGCTTATCTACACAGCCCTGCAGTTTAGATTACAGGGCTGGGAATTGCAGCATGCAGAAGCGTGCTGCACTGTAACGTCCCAGTTTGGACACCACTGGTACCAACTAGTTTGCATTAATTTAGTCCTCTTTCAAACACGACTATGTTAACGTGAACTTTTCATTTGTGCCATCAGCATCCACATGGGGCAATTAGAACGCAACAGTTTGGTATGCTTTGCCATTCAGAACCTCATACTCTGCCCTGGGGTGCAGTGCAGACATAGCCTGCGTGTCCCTGTGTAGACAAGCCCTGAGATGATAAGCTTCACAGATTGGAAGAATGTTTATTTTTGTGTAATGAGAACTACACCAGCCTCAGCCAAATAAGATATAAATGTTATTTGCAGTGTTGTTGTAGCTGTGTTAGTCCTAGGTTATGAGACAGACAATGTGAGTGAGATCATATCTTTTATTGGATCAAATTCTGTTGGTGGAAGGGACAAGATTTTGCACTTCTCAGAGCTCTTCTTCAGAAGTTCACCCAACAAAAGATATTACCTCACCCATCTTGTCTCTCTCAGGTAAATGTTATATCAACTCTGGATATTCTTGTCTTTACATTACTTTTTAGTTACAGGGGAAGCTGAGAGGTTGACCATGAGATGCTGCTGTCTTGCCTGAAAGTGAGGTCTAGGGTCTAGGGTAATGCACTAAATTGGGTTGAATCCTTACTGGATGGATGCTTTCAAAGAGTAATGGTGGGAAACTACATCCCCATGTAACGTTCTGCTCAGGTCACCCAGAACTGTGAGCACTGTTACCACTCTGCCTCAGCAAGAGTGAGTTTTTTTGCTGCTAAGCTGTATGTCAGCTCTCCTACATACCAGCTTATCTCCTTGCCAGCAAACTCGACAGGAGTCTGCCAGTTCAGTCTTGTCTTGCAGGTAACAAACAGTGAACACCAATTCCTTAGTTCCCTAGAAATACCTATTTGCAGTGTCCACTCCATCTCACTATATATAAATTATATATATTTATATGTATAAAAGAGCACTGAGATTGTTTTGCAATAACACAAGAGTAAGTCTATTAACAAAGAACATAGGCTTAAGTGCTTTCAAATAAGAATGAAAGAAATGACAGGTTACAAACAAAATAAACAAAAATGCTTTCTACTGACTAAAACATAACTTCAGCTAGATAGAATCTTTGTCTGAGCAGGTTTTTCACCTGTAGTTTCTGAGACATCAGCCACCTTGGTTGAAGGATCCCATGAGCTCTGGGCTCTTGTGTCCCTCAGGTGATGAATACTTTCTGTCTCTGCTTATATTTCCCAAAATCCATTTCTGACGGGTTCGGTCACAGAGATCCCCTTGGGACTGTCACCTGACATGCTGAACTTTCCTCTGAGCCCATTTTCCCTGCCAGCTTGAGACTCCAGAACCCTGCCTTGTTGAGCCAGACATGCTAGTCTGCTGCAACACAGTCTCAGGTCTGGTCCATGCCCCAAAAGCTGCAGACTTTAACCAAAAACTGCTCAGCAGGTTACCTATTTCCAGCACCCAGACACCCAGTTCCCAATGGGATCCAAACCCCAAATAAATCTGTTTTACTCTGTATAAAGCTTATATAGGGTAAACTCATAAATTGTTTGCCCTCTATATCACTGATAGAGAGATATGCACAGCTGTTTGCTCCCCTGGGTATTAATCACTTACTCTGGGTTTACTAATAAACAAATGTGATTTTATTAGGTATAAAAATAGGATTTAAATGGTTTCAAGTAATAACAGACAGAACAAAGTAAGTTACCAAGCATAGAATATCAGAGGTGGAAGGGACCTCAGGAGGTCATCTAGTCCAACCCCCTGCTCAAAGCAGGACTGATCCCCAGACAGATTTTTGCCCCTGATTCCTAAATGGCCCCCCTCAAGGATTGAACTTACAACCCTTGGTTTAGCAGGCCAATGCTCAAACCACTGAGCTATCTCTCCCCTCCAAAAAACATATAAGTCTAAGCCTAATACATTAAGCCTAATACATTAAGAAACTGATTTTAGGTAATATCTCACCCTCAGAGATTTTCAATAAGCTTCTTTCACAGACTAGACTCCTTCCTAGTCTGGGCCCAAATCTTTCCCCTGGTACAGCCCTTGTTAGTTCCAGCAGGCATCTTAGGTGAAAAGCAGGGGATTTCTCATGACTGGGGCCCTCTTTGTTCTGTTCCACCCACTTTTATAGCTCTGGCACAAGGCGGGAATCTTTTGTCTCTCTGGGTCCCCACCCCTCCTTCTAAATGGAACAGTACCAGGTTTAAGATGGATTTCAGTTCAGGTGACATGATCACATGTCACTGTAAGACCTCCTTCTTCATTACCGACGAGCTGGCTGACATGAACACAGGAAGGCTTGCAGGTGAACAAACCCATTCACAGTTCATTGATTCTGAAGCACCTTTAATGGCTTCCACTTAATGTGTTTACATCAGTAATAAAAATGTATATCTTATTCGCCCAAATCCAGACATAGAAATGATACATGCAAACAAATAGCATGAACACAGTCAGTAGATTATAACCTTTGTAATGATACCTTACAAGAGACCTTTTGCATAAAGCATATTCCAGTTACATTATGTTCACATTCAAAGCATATTTTCATAGAACAGTATGGAGTGCAACGTCACACCATTGTCTCTGTTTCAAGAGCCAGGAAGGCTTCCTGGGGATACATCTCCCCCACTTGCTAGTTTGATGGCTTTGTTTACCTTCTATGTAAATGTACTTCCATTGTTTCTGGCCTCATCTTGCTCAATTACATCAGAGACACAGAGGCTGGGCTTATGCACTGCATGCCAAACATATTTTAAGAATATATTTCCAGCGCACATCAGTAATTCCTTATACACTGCCCGTAAACACATCACCCAATAATACTAATGATCAATGTGTTACTAATTTGCATAGTTCAAAGTAATAGCCGTGTTAGTCTGTATCCGCCAAAAGAATAGGAGTACTTGTGGCACCTTAGAAACTAACAAATTTATTGTAGCATAAGCTTTCGTGGGCTACAGCTCACTTCATCGGATGCATGTAGTGGAAAATACAGAAGGAAGATATATATACACACATGAAACAATGGGTGTTGCATATGATACCTTACATGACATCTTTTAGATACAGATCATGACAACAGTGAGTTAGGGCAATGAGTGTGTCAGGCCTGATGTGAGTTGCAGTATGGTGTGCCTTCCAATAGTTGACATTGATGGGCTTCCTGTGTCACACACCACCATTAGACCCCTCATTTGTGGGGATAAGGATCAATTCTCTCCCTTGTCATTTTCAACATCTACATACAACCAGAGGTGAAATGGATAGATGGCATGGACTCAAGTGCCAGTAATGTGCAGATGACACACAGCTCTACCTATCACACTACTACCACTAATATGGCCCAGTAATTGGATAGCCAGCTCTTGGATAGCTAGCTGAAGCTTAACCCTAGCAAAACAAATGTTATATTGGTAGGCAGAGGAAAATATTTTGAGAAATTCGCACCCATGATGCAGTTTCCTTTGACTGAGGTTCGCACCCACAACTGATCTATTCATTTCGTAGTTTAGAAGTACTCTTGGATTCCTCACTGACACTAAGCTCTCGCCATGAGTATTGTTTTCTACAATTTCTGGTTGGCCAGGAGACTGTTTCCCATCCCGGCAGATGAAGACCTCAGTTATTCATACCTTTGCTACCTCTTGGTTAAACTACAGCAATACAATATACCTGGGCATGAAGCCTTCAGCACTTAGTAAATTCCAACCAGTACAAGAAGATGCAGTGCATCTGCTCACTAATACAAGCTACTGTGAGTACATCACACCTGTCCTCCTCTATCTATCCTGGCTTCCCATAGAATTTCAAATCAAGGTTAAGGTCTCAATCCTTATCTTTGAAGCACTCCATTACCTGGGTCCAGGATACATAAAGGACCGTTTAAAGCTTCAGGATGAAGACTGTGGTTGACAATTTCACTCCTCCGGCACAATGGAACTTTCAACAATGAGAGTAAAGCCCATCTGTGCAGGAGACAGGGACCTTCTCTGGGGGCAGTCTGAGACTGTGGACTGAACTCCCCCCATGAACTAAGGACCATCACAAATCTCACTACTTTTTGCTCCAAGTGCACATTTCTTTGGCCTTGCCTTCTCTAATATATATATATAGCAACGTGTATATTTATTTAATCAAAAAACAAACCAACCAACCTACCAAAACATGACACTCTGCTGCACATGCTTCTCCCTCTGGGCAGGGGATGAGAGAACAAACAACATGTGACAGATGTGTAGTCACATTGTTTAGTGCACTACTGGAGGGCGCTCAGACACTACAGTTATGAGCACGGTATAAAAACCTATATAGAATAGAATAGCTGTGTATCGGGTCACAGATACTTGGTATTGTTATAAACATCCTTTGTATGAGAATTTATCAATGGGTGTATCACTTGTTAAGGAATAAGATTTAATTTTAATTCCTACCAGCTGACAGTAAATGAACCATCCCAGGAGGAGAAATCATATTTACATATAGCTTGAAACAAATGACTGCTTAACCCTAGAAGCATTGCCTGCGAGTAACCACTGACCCTTAGTTAATGACATTTTGATGAATCCTTAGCTGTTGTAATTGAATGATGGTATTTATGTAGTTGTGGCAAGAAAACACTACTCTGGCAGATTTATACCTGTTCATTTTAAAAGGTTAAGTTAATAACAGGATAATTGTTAAAACAGGAGCAATTAAGATTTTAATTAGATGCAGCATAATAGATTTTTTTTAAATTTAATCTCAAAACAGACTTTTTTAGATAACTAAAATGTTTTTTCTAATGTATTCAGATGAGGCTCTAATGTACTGAACTCCTCATTTCCTGTTTGCCCTCTGCATTATATACCTTTCACAGCCTATTGCCCAAGTGTTCTTGAGGGTTAATGGTGTTGTAGGCGCAGTATATAAAACTAAAGAAGCTGGCAAGCCACAGAGAAAATGCACTGGAAAATATGAGCGTGCACAAAATCAGTCTATGACAGAATTATAGCCAAGGAAGATTCTGGGCCTACTCCAGCCAGTGCTTCATGAACACAGTTCCCATTGCAATCCATGTTCCTCATATAGAAACCTTGCAGGATGGAGCTTAATGTCATGTAAAGAGCCCCAATTGATGCATTTGAATAAACAGTAGCAACTGTGAAAAGTAGGGTTAGCCAATAAATAAGGCCTATCTCATTTATTGGCTAGAGCTATCACTTGAGGTGTGTGAGATATTCATAATAAAAATAAATAAATTGTTTTTCATACTGTTATAAACTAAGAAAAGGGGGATCATTTCAGGGGAAAAAAATGTAGCAAAGTTATATAAAAAAATCTTATGGAAAGAGTCGATATTCCAGTCACAATCACCCTATTTTCAATCAACAAGGGGATTATTTCTAAATAAGAATAGACTTGTCTCTGTTTGAAGAAGGATTCATTTTTGTTTCAAGCTGCCATTGCAGATAAACCATGCAAAAGGTTACTTTTCACTTGTATGTGAAAATAGCTACTTTAAGTGGGTGCAGTTAAAATTTCCTTCCTGCTTTATAGACATACATTTTAGAAAGAATTTTCATATTTAAAATAGGAAATACCATTAGAACCAATAATGATGCTACAACCAGAATAAATTTATAATGTGCACTCACTGTAGCTGAACATTTTGCATTAATTAATATTTTGGACAAGTATAATTCCATTCAACCAAAGGGCAAAAACTTTCATGTAAAATTCCATGTAATATACATGTCAACTTTTATACTATCCTCTCTGACTTTTATCACCTCTTCCTGCAGTAGCACACTGCTTGGTAGCCTATGCCCCTAGTACAAGTGTGCTGAAACTTTAGAAAAAATGATCATTCTACAGAGACTGACAGCCCCATCCCCTCCAACACAGCAACATAGTCAATCTTTTCCCTTCTTCACTTTTTTAATATTCTGGGTACATAGCAGATTTGAAATTAGCATTGGCTAAAACTTCCTTACCCTACATGACCAAATCTCAGATGTTCGCAGAGAGCAGTGTTTCATTCATCTCTACACATAACTTAACTCTTGCTTTTCTCCTGAGCAGCACGGCGGCCCTTATACATTTTTAGTTTATTATTCATTATGTTTGTATCAAAGCAAAGCCTTGTTCCTGCTCCTTTTAAAAAAAAATAAGCTGTTGATATAATGCAGTAAGAATAATGCTCTTTGGAGTTCAGAAAGCTTTACAGTAAGAGAAAGGAAAGTTGGAGGGGGGGTTGTGGGGATGAGAGAGGAAGGAATGGAGGGAAAAAACATTTTTCATCATCTCTTCAAGAACATTTTCTGTAAGATGATCCCTTCTCTCCATTCCAAGGTTAAAAATTTCATAAGTGGGACATACCACCCATAAGATCCACAAACTGAGGGAATTCTAGGACACTTGTGGTCCCTAAAAGTGGGTAGAGTAGGGGACCCCCTTCAGAGGATGACAAAAGTACTATAATTCCTTATTTTTTTCTTATTAGCCCTCAGGTTTTATCCCATTCTTTCCCTCACTATTATGGCTGTTCAGGAAAGGTCAGGAGTCTATCACTGTCACTGCAGAAGAGATGTCTTGACAGGAAGGCCTGGTCTACACTACGATGTTAGTTCGAATTTAGCAGCGTTATACCGAATTAACCTTGTACCCGTCCACACAACGAGGCCATTTAATTCGACTTAAAGGGCTCTTAAAATCGGTTTCTGTACTCCTCTCCGACGAGGGGAGTAGCGCTAAATTCGAACTTGCTGGTTCGAAGTAGGGTTAGTGTGGACGGAATTCGAAGGTATTGGCCTCCGGGAGGTATCCCACAGTGCACCATTGTGACCGCTCTGGACAGCAATCGAAACTCGGATGCTCTGGGCAGTTGGACAGGAAAAGCCCCGCGAACTTTTGAATTTCATTTCCTGTCTGCCCAGCCTGGTGAGCACAGGTGACCACACAGAGCTGAGCAGCACAGGTAGCGATGCAGGCCGACAACCGCAAACGAGCACCAGCATGGACCACACGCGAGATACTGGATCTGATCGCCATATGGGGAGAGGATTCAGTGCTCGCAGAACTGCGTTCCAAGAGACGGAATGCAAAGATCTTTGACAAGATCTCCAAGGGGATGATGGAGAGAGGCCACAATCGGGACTCCATTCAGTGCCGTATAAAGGTGAAGGAGCTCCGACAGGCCTATCAGAAGACGAAGGAGGCCAACGGACGGTCCGGGGCAGAGCCGCAGACATGCCGCTTTTACGATGAGCTGCATGCAATTCTCGGAGGGGCCGCCACCACTACCCCACCCCTGAGCGTGGACTCCGAGGAGGGGTTAATGTCTTCGTTGCATGACGAATCTGCGGACGGGGAAGAGGAGGAGGAGGAGGACGACGAACTTGTGGAGAGCACACAGCGCTCCATTCTCCCCGACAGCCAGGAGCTCTTTCTGACCCTGACAGAGGTGCCCTCCGAACCCTCCCAAGGCGGCATCGCAGACCCCCTGGAAGGGACCTCTGGTGAGTGAACCTTTTCAAATATCTCAAACATGGTTTAAAACAAGTATTTGTTTAATGATTAATTTGCCCTGGGGACTTGGGATGCATTCGCGGCCAGTACAGCTACTGGAAAAGTCTGTTAACGTGTCTGGGGATGGAGTTGAAATCCTCCAGGGACATCTCCATGAAACTCTCCTGGAGGTACTCCAAAAGCTTTTCCAGAAGGTTTCTGGGCAGGGCAGCCTTATTCCGTCCTCCATGGTAGGACACTTGACCGCGCCATGCTAGCAGCAAGTAATCCGGTATCATTGCTTGACAAAGCTTGGCAGCGTATGGTCCCGGTGTTTGCTGGCATTCAAGCAACATCCGCTCTTTATCTTGCTGTGTTATCCTCAGGAGAGTGATATCGTTCAGGGTAACCTGTTTGAGATATGGGAATGTAATTAGGGGGACAGAGGTGGCCCCGTTCCTACTGGGCTGTTTGCCTGTAGCTGAAAAGAAATCTTTCCCTGCAGTTAGCCAAGCGGGCGGGGGGGAGGGGGTGGATAATGTCGCTGAGTTTTTCGCGTTTGGCTAGCAGGGGTCTTCCCTGATACCAGCCACGTGGTGGGGGGAGGGGTAACGCGATCATCCAACAGAAGTGGATGGGGGGGCTAGTTTGCGATCTGCATGGATCTTCCATGGTACCAGCCACGTGGTGGGGGGAGGGGGTCATCCCACAGAATTGAATGGGTGGGTGGGGGCAAGTTATTATGTTATCTGATGCTGCACGGTAACAGGAAAACCGCAGCACGTAAAGGGCTTTGCTTGCTATGGGAAAGGAGGGCTCTGATTTAATGCAGAAGCAGCAGGACAGTGGCTTACCATGGCTGCATACAAGCCGAATTCTGTTGCCCGGCCCTGCGTCTGCTGTGATCTCTAACACCAAAGCCGCGGGCACTCAATATAAGATGCAAAAAGCGACCTTGTACATTGCTATGTAATGTGAAAAGTGTTCACCGTGAAAGAGTATAAGCATTGTTCTATAAAATGTATCTTTTTACATACTTCTCTCCTTTTTTTCCCTCCTACTGCAGCTGCAAATTCTTCCATCCTCCCGCCCCCAGCACGAAGGCTCTCCCAGATAAGGAGGCGAAAGAGGCGCACCCGAGACGATATGTTCTCGGAAATAATGCAGTCGACCCGGGATGAGAGAGCTAATTTTAACGATTGGAAGGAGACTGTATTGAAATTCCGTCAAGAGGCCAGTGACCGTGAGGAGAAGAGGGACCAGCGGGAGGACATGAGGGACCAACGGGAGGAGAAAAGGGATGAACGTGAGGAGAGAAGGGACGAACGCGAGGAGAGGAGGGACGCCCGAGAGGAGAAGTGGCGGGATGCAACGCTGGGGCTGCTGCGTGATCAGACAGACATGCTCCGGCGTCTGGTGGAGCTCCAGGAACGGCAGCTGCCGGATTACCGGGTGCCGCTGCAGCCCCTCTATAACCGCCCTCCCCCCTCCCCAAGTCCCGTAGCCTCCTCACCCCGACGTGTAAGAACGCGGGGGGGGAAGCTCCGTGCAACCTGCCAGTCCACCCCATTAGAGAGCCCGAGCAAAAGGCTCTCATTATTTTGAATGTTGTTCCTGCCCTGTTCCTTCACTCCTACCCTCCTCCCAAACCCCACCCGGACTACCTGGTTATTTCTCTCCCTATGTTCATTACCCCCCGTTAATAAAAAGTTCTTGATTTGTAATTTGAAAACGACACTGACTTTATTTTTTTTTAAATAAAACTGGGATCGAAGGGGGAAGGGGGAAGGGTGGGTTGCTTACAGGGAATGAGTGAATCAAGTGGGCGGGTTTTCAACAGGGACAAACAAACATAACTTTCACACAGGAGCCTGGGCAGCACTGAAACTTGTTTTCAGAGCTTCTCTGATGCGCACCGCTTCCTGGTGTGCTCTTCTAATCGCCCTGGTGTCTGGCTGCGCGTAATCAGCGGCCAGGCGGTTTGCCTCAGCCTCCCACCCCGCCATAAAGGTCTCCCCCTTGCTCTCACAGAGATTGTGGAGCACACAGCAAGCTGCAATAGCAATGGGGATGTTGGTTTGGCTGAGGTCCGAGCGAGTCAGTAACGAGCGCCAGCGACCTTTTAAACGTCCAAAGGCACACTCTACCACCATCCTGCACTTGCTCAGCCTGTAGTTGAACCGCTCCTGAGTACTGTCCAGGCTGCCTGTGTATGGCTTCATGAGCCACGGCATTAAGGGGTAGGCTGGGTCCCCAAGGATAACGATGGGCATCTCAACATCCCCAATGGTAATTTTCCGGTCTGGAAAGTAAATCCCTTGTTGCAGCCGTTTAAACAGACTAGTGTTCCTGAAGACGCGGGCGTCATGAACCCTTCCCGGCCATCCCACGTTGATGTTGGTGAAACGTCCCTTGTGATCCACCATTGCTTGCAGCACCATAGAAAAGTACCCCTTGCGGTTTATGTACTGGCTGCCCTGGTGCTCCGGTGCCAAGATCGGGATATGGGTTCCATCTATCGCCCCACCACAGTTAGGGAATCCCATTGCAGCAAAGCCATCCACAATGAGCTGCACATCTCCCAGCGTCACTACCTTTTTTAGCAGCAGCTCAACGATTGCTTTGGCTACTTGCATGACAGCAGCCCCCACGGTAGATTTTCCCACTCCGAACTGATTACCGACTGACCGGTAGCTGTCCGGTGTTGCAAGCTTCCACAGGGCTATCGCCACTCGCTTCTCAACTGTGAGGGCTGCTCTCATCTTGGTGTTCTGGCGCGTCAGGGCAGGGGAAAGCAAGTCACAAAGTTCCAGGAAAGTGCCCTTACGCATGCGAAAGTTTCGCAGCCACTGGGAATCGTCCCACACCTGCAGCACTATGCGGTCCCACCAGTCAGTGCTTGTTTCCCGGGCCCAGAATCGGCGTTCCACAGCAAGAAGCTGCCCCATTGCCAACATGATCTCCAAAGCGCCGGGGCCCGTGGCGCGAGACAATTCTGTGTCCATGTCCATGTCCGCATCACTCTCGTCGCCGCGCTGCCGTAGCCGCCTCCTCCTCGCCTGGCTTTTCTGGTCCTGGTTGAGCATAAACTGCACTATAATGCGCGTGGTGTTTACAATGTTCATGACTGCAAACTTGAGCTGAGCGGGATCCATCCTTGCCGAGGTACGGCGTCCGCTCAGTTCAACAAGGAAAAAAGGCGCGAAATGGTTGTCTTCCGTTGTTTTCACGTAGGGAGGGGGAGGATGTTCCCAGAACCGCCCGCGACAATGTTTTTTGTCCCATCAGGCATTGGGATATCGACCCAGAATTCCAATGGGCGGGGGGGACTGCGGGAACTCTGGGATAGCTACCCACAGTGCAACGCTCTGGAATTCGACGCTAGTCTTTTCTGCATGGACGCGCACCGCCGAATTAATCCGCTTACTGTGGCCGCGTACCATCGAATTTAAAAAATCGGTTTCATAAAATCGAATTCCGTAAATTCGGACTAATCCTGTAGTGTAGACGTACCCGAAGTGTTTTATTGGGGGATGAATTTGCACAAGAAGGCATGATGTTGGAACACAAAGGAAGTTGGGACAAAACATTTTTTGACCAACTCTAAAGTTGCATATGTGATCCCATATGACTGCCTGTTGGATCAGAACATACTAATGTGGAAAAACACATTTATGTCCATCCACACTACAAGTCTCTCACAAATTTTGCAGTTAAATTGCAATTTTTTGAATATTAGGTTATTGTCAGTTTCACCAATGCAGGTTTGTTAATTACTTTATGTAGGACACACCTGTAACACTTGTGCGTATATAACAGTTACATTTTCTCCATAAATTTAATTAAAACAGTTGCTAGTACATAGAATCCCAACCCTTCTCTGTTGTTGGGATATACCCTGTCATCTGTTTTCACTAAAAATTACCATTGACTTAAATGGGAGTTTCCCAATGGGATAGGTCATGGGTATATTTTTCAAAAGTTCCTCAGTGACTTAGTCCTACTTTCAGAAGAGACTTAGGGTCACAGCTTTAAAGATATTTAGATGCCTAAAGATGAAGATAGGCACTTAGTAGGGTTTACAAAAGCATGTAAGTGAGTTAGGCACCTAACTCCTATTGAAGTCAAAAGAACTTAGGTGCCTAACCTTCTTAGGTCCTTTTGAAAATTCCACTAGAGCTCAGATTTTTAAAGGTATTTAGGCTCCTGATGGGATTTTCAAAAGCAACTAGGTGCCTAAAACTCAGTTTGTAAGTTTAGGTAGCTAAAACTGATTCAAATGGATGTTAGGCACCGAGATGCTTTTGGAAAACACAATAGGTGTCTAAATTACGCAAAAGGTTCCTTTGTAAATCTGGACGTTAGAAATTTAGTCCAATTTCATTGAAATTAGGTGGGACTTTGGTTCCTAGGTGTCAAAGTCAATTTTGAAAATGAGACTTAATAGCCTTGGTCATTTACAGTGCTTTTGAAAATTTTGCACAAATGTGTCTAGGTTTTTGTATGCTGACCATCAGAGTATCTGATCACCTGACAATTATGATATAAGAATAACATACTCTCATTTTTTCTAATATTTTTTGTTCTTTTCAGTTGTGGGAAAGCTAACTCCAATGAGTTTTGTATTTAGTTTTGAAGTAGCAAACATAAAATATTTTGTTTTCTATTAAAGAAAACCTATTCTAGATGGATTCTTTGGGGCTAGTTTTAATGTATTTCCTGTGACTACTTCACAGCCAATAGATCAAGTATGAATACAATATTATATTTAGCTTTTAGGTTGCATGCGACATTAATTTTCTTATTTTCAGTTTCACAGAATGGAAATGTGTGAACTTGAGTTCCTTCACACTGAACACTGGATAGCCTTACCTTTTTGAGGAGAAAACTCTTTGGGCTGATTGCATAAGGGGTGGTGTAGCGGGGTGGTCCCCCACTCCTGCCTGGAAGGGTTTGAAACAGCCCTGGGAGAATGTTGTGGCTGGGAGCTGCTAAGCTGGGCTGATTGGGAAGTGGCTGCAGCTGGGCCACGCCCCAATCAGGCCACAGCTGGCCTGTATAAAAAGGCTGGGAGCCAGGAGCTCAGAAGTCTCTCTCTGTTTGTAGAGGGAGATGGGCCTGGCTGCAGGGAGCTGGAGACAGGGTACCTGAGTGGAGCAGGGCTGGGGAAAGGCAGAGGAGCTGGGGAGCTCTAGCCTGGAAAGCCCCAGGCTGCGGCCTAGTCTAAGGCCAATTGGGTACTGGGGTTGCAGAGGGCAGCCCACGGGTTGGCAAAGGCAGCAGGTCCAAACCCAACCTGGCCTATGATGAGTGGCTGACACTGCAGTCTGCCCCAGGGCGCAGGGGCTAGTTGGTGACTGGCAGTAGCCTACGACTGAGGCAAGGTGGGGATAGTGGGTGGGGGTCCCCCTGGGAGGGGGAGACCCAGAGAAAGGGGCACTGGGGTCCTGGGAGGGACACGGGCCTGTGGCAAGCGGATCACCAGCCTGCAGAGGGCGCTCCAGGACGCTGGGAGAGCTAATTCCCTGGACGATCAGCAGGAGGCACCGCAGGGGTGAGTCCGCGCCCGTCTACAGGTGGAATGTAGAAGAATTAAGATTGAGGGCCTCTTGTATTTGGGGAGTTTAGATTTGGCACTCTCCTCCATACTCCTACTGAGTGCTTCTCTTTTGCAATCCTCCCAGCTTGGCGGCTAATTGTGTAAGGTTCTAAGTATCCTCAATTCACATTGAATTTGATGGGAATTGAGGGCTCTCAGGTTCTCACAACCTTTCAGGATCAGATAAATAGTTCTGGTCAGCCATAGTCAGAGATGGTGGGTCATTCTTTCTCCCTTCTCCCTACCTATCTCCCCCATGTGGTGAATTAGAGGAAAACCTAGGGACGCTATATAAAAGTATAAACCTAGGGACATAGAAAAGTATAAACTCTCATTATGTACAACTATATAGTAATGAATCCCAGAGTATTAGCAGGAAATGTAGGGCTGTAATGGACCTCAAGAGGTCATCAAGTCCAGCCCCTCACAATGAGGCAGGATTAAATATACCTAGATCATCCCTGACAGTTGTTTGTCTAACCTCCTCTAAAAAAACCTCCAAGGATGAAGATTCCACAGTCTCCCTAGGTAACCAGCTCCAGTGCTTAAATATCGTTTTGTCAGACATTTTTTTCCTAATATTTGACCTAGATCTCCCTTGTTGCAAACTAAGTCGATTACTTCTCTCTTGCCCTTCTTTTGGTGGACATAGAGAACAATTTATCACTGTCCTCTTTATTACAATATTTTATATAGCTGAAGACTTATCATGTCCCCCTTCACCCGTCTTTTCTCTAGACCTCACATGCTCAGTTCTTTCACCTTTACACATAGGTCATGTTTACTAGGCCTCTTATCATTTTTGTTGCTCTCCTCTGGACTCTCTCCAGTTTCACAAAATCTTTAAGTGTTGTACCCAAAACTGGACACACTGCTCCAGCTGAGGCCTCACCAGTGCCAAGTAGATTGGGACAATTACCTCCTGTGTCTTACCTATGACACTCCTGTTAATAAATCCCAGAATGACATTTGCCTTTTTCACACGGTTGACAAATATTCAATTTTTGATCCACTATAATCCCCCAGGTCCTCTTCTGCAGAACTACTGACTGGCTAGTTACATATCTATGTATTTGGGTTTTCCTTCTTAAGTGTAGTACTTTGCACTTGTCTTTACTGAATTTCATCTTATTGATTTCAGACCAGTTTTTCAATTTATTAGTGCTTCCTGTGGAGTGGAAGTGGAAAGAGTAAGGTCATCGCAGAGGAGCGGGAAGAAAAATAAATAAAAATAAGCAATATTAGCATTGCCACTGTCATGCAAATTTTACAAGTGTCATGACACTGCCTGGTGCTGCCTCAGATCCCCTGCCAAATGTACTCCATAATGTACCAATTACTATTTGTTCCAAATGGTTTGTCTATCACTCATTCAGTTAGGAGGAAGGAAACCAGGATATTTTTTAAATCTAGTGTCCACATACGTAATGTTCTTGTTCAGATATTTCAGAGACTCATGAGCGCATGCACTATTTTGTGTCAGTGCCATTTTCCTTGTTGTACAGCTCAAGCACAGAAATCTCTTTTAGCCAATGAGCAATTCAGTGGGATTTCCTGGCTTATGCCAGCACCAGCACCAGAGCTGAACCTTAGGATGTCAAAAGGTATCAAGATATCAGAGTTCACAGTTTGCAAAGTTACATTCTCCTCCTGTGGCTAGTCAAGAACACTGATCACAGCCATTGTACTCCAAATAATCACCTCCAATAGAATGCTGCAAATTTGACATATTTCTGGGTAGCATTTCACTGTGACCTGTCTTTGCCACACATGCCAGGCTGTGAGGGTGAAGCTACAGTATTAGGTCTCATGAGCAGACTCTCCCTTACATGTATTTAATCCTCAACATGCAGGACCAGCCACATCATGCATGACCCATGTACATTGTAGTAACAAATAAAGGCAGCCTATATGGATCCTGGAATGACACCTCTGGGCAGCCTTCCATGAACACTAAGGCTCTGACAGATATCCTTATCCAATATTGAGGGATATTCATAGAGTCTACAGATATATGAAGATGTTAGGTGGTTTTGAGATTTACTCAAACTGAGTTGAATGAATTTTAGAACGAAACTTGATTCTTTTTCTTCTCCTTTTTTCCATTTATATGGAAATGACAACAGTTTCCTGGATTGGGACAGAAACAAGTGCAGAGAATGCTATATAAGAGTTTTTGCCTATTAAAATAAGGATTATAATATTGTGATGCTGAAGTGTGTAGTGCAGAAATATGCAGCCAGTTTTACAGAGGTGTGACTCCATTGACTTCACTTGATTTACACCTGTGCGTAAATGGAGATATGAAAGAGACCGTGATAATGATGGTAGTTTGTAAATCAAATCCGAACTCTGTCTACTTGTTAATGTTTTAATGAAAGGGAAGGTAATGAAAGTGGAGATGATCATTCCTCAAACATTTCAGAAACTCCATTTGATTTGAAGAAGCACCCAAAAACTGAAAGACTAGATTCTGGGGTGCATCAAGGCTGCACTGGTGATGTGGCAAAAAGTGTCCCTAAAAATCTGCATTCGGCCATTGGAGGATCTCCCCATTACTGGGGAATGCTCTGTTGGGGTAGGGCTGATACAGGAACTGCTTACTGTGTTCCACACAGAGCTGGTGTAAATTTTTCCGAGGTGTTTTTATAAAAAACAAATTAAGAAATTTCATTCTTATTTTTAATTACAATTTTTGGGAACAACTATTGATATAGATTTATTTTTCATTTTTTGTAACATTTTCTGACATTTTTCATCAATGATCTAAACAAAACATTGATCAAAACTGCTTTTGAAACCATAACTTCAATTTTTCATTTATCAAAACCTGGTTTCCAGTAAGAGCACAGACTTTTCAGGAAATTATTATTGAAATGTTTAATTTCTAAAATGTTATAAATAATAATTGATAGACTGCCCATCAAATTTTGGAAAAAAATATTGCCAAAAGTTTAGCAAAAAAACAAGGAAATATGTCCATTTCAAACACTGAAGTGGAAACAACAAAATAACATTCAGAAAATTATTTTCCTGGCTTTTGACTATGTCTGTTTCTACATTTCTTGAATATAAGGCTTGTACTTTCATAAAACTGTGGTACATGTCTTTGACAATTTGGAGGGGGAATTTTCAAAAACACCTGGGTGAGTTAAGAACACAAGTTGCACTGAAATTCAGTGGGACATGTGCTCTAAGGCCTTGATGCACAAAAAGAATTAGGTTTCCTAAGTTCCAGTTTTAGGTTCCATGGGGATGCACAAACTCCTGCTGAGCCCTGTAGTTCCTAAATAATTTGGAGCCTAAGTTTTTTGCAGAAAAAGTTCCCTATGTTTCTGCCTCTGGGCATGCATGCTGCCTCACTAGTTGTCCAGATGCCTATCTCCAACCTAAGCCTCAGAGTGATTTACAAACCAGGGAAGATAGGCATTGCGGGGACTGACCCAGTAAGCATGCTCAAATGTCACCGACTGGATTAGGTCCCTCAGGAAGTACACACACAATAGTTAAGGGAGGAGATGCAGCTCCCTCCTAACTTTTAGCTCAGTGGTTAGGGTACTCACCCGGGCTATGGAAGACCCCTGGTTCAAGTCCCCCACCATCTGAGGAAGAGACGATATTTGAACTGGGATCTGTCACATCTCACAGGATACTCTAACCACTGAACTATGAGACGTTCTGTGGGGTTTCCTCAATCTCTCGTTGAAGCTGTTACACTGTGGATAAATAAATTAGTCACTGGAGCAGGGGAATTGAATCCCGGGTCTCTCGCAGCCCAGGTGAGTTCTTTAATTACTGGACTACAGAGTCGTGTGATTTTTCTCTCTCGCTCTCGTGTCATTTGGGACAACTCAGACTGTGTGAATCACAATGATTTTCTAAGTGCTTAAAAGTTAGGTACTCCGACTCTCTCAATGCCTACCTTGTTTTGTGGAACCAGGCCTAAGTCATTTAGGTGCTGTTACAAATTCCACCCTTGATCCTCAGTGGGCAAGTTTTCAAAAGGACTCAGGCAAAATGTACACTTCCAATGTAATAGTCTGAAGTGCAAGCTGCCAAAGAAGCACCCACAATGTAATTGAAGGTCCAAAATTGAAGGTGAAATTTTTTAAACTAGAAATAGCCATCTGCAAAAGGACTGTTTTTCCTCTGAAAATGTAGACCTAAAGGTATGTGTAGCAGTCGAGTTTAATATACTGTCTATCTAGAAGTGTAAGGAAATTGCTCAGTGCTGTTAATCGACTATTCTAGACGCTGTGTCTTTTGGGATCTATTATAGCCTATTCTTTAAAAACTTTTCTCAGTTTGTGTGTGAAAAATCAATGTAATTTTTTTACAGTAGTTTTTCAGCATCTTTCATTTCGTCATCCCCTCTTTCTTCTGGATTTGTGACATGCACTCACACCTCTCCCAGATCGTGTTCTGAAAGATAAACATTGCACAGTGAAAAAATGTACGATGTATATGACCTCATATACGCTATGTAGCAGTGATGGTTCAATCACTTTCTCATTTGTTACTTGAAAATCAGCCTTCCAGAAGATGCAAATCCTCCCAGGATCAATTTTTTTTGCAAGTTGAAAGGAAGAAAAAGGAAAGAAAGAAAGAATCCTTAAAAAAAAATCTACCTGCACTTTACGGTATTACTGCCAATGGGTCTATTACAGAGCTGTAACTGACAATGCAATTTGTGTTTCTACATCCTTCTATATTATCCCTGTTCAAACATTCTAAAAGGCTGTACAGTGAAAAGCAGAATATTGAAACCATAACCAGAAGAGTTTACATAGATAACAGCACTGATGGCTTCTAAATGTTAATTTGTACAAAATGTATCTTCATTAAATGACTTGTTTGATAGTGTGCTTTAATCAGCTTCATTGCTGTTTTGCTATTAGTGTCACTGGCACATTCTCTTGTTACATGTGACTATAATAGCACAGAGGATATATGCCCAGAATCTAAGTGCTTGGAAAAGTCAGTGCATATAAACTAGGGGTGAAATCCTGGTATCATTACAGTCAATTGCAAAACTCTCATTGACTTCAGTGGGGCCAAGACTGCATCCCAGGTTAGTAGATTTTCAGTATGTTAAAGTACTAAAAAAATGCCAGTAGTATGAAATACAAGTTTAATATTTGAACTATTTCCCCTTCCAATATCCAATTCTTTATCCATTGAGGAATTTTACTTCTGTATCTTAACTTTCTTTTAAAGTACTTTTTGAGACTTCCATGAAGTGTCTACTGGTATTATACTGTAACTGTAGAGATAAGACATTCTTCTTGAATTAAATAGACCAATATTTCAAGTCTTTAGTGATTCCTTTAAAAACAATCTTATTTAATAAAAAAAAAAATTCTATATTTGTAGAACAGGACTTCAAACCTGAGACTGTAGGCTTGCTTTCCATTCTCAAATATTCCAGAATATAATATAAAACTCGTGTGTGTGCAATAGCAGCGGGTGAAGCTTCCTCTGGGGCTTCCTTCTGCATCTTCCACCTGCAGCCCCACCCCCACTCTACCCCTTCTCTGCCCCAGGCCCCACCACACTCCACCCCCTACTGCCTCTTGTTGCATCCCTCCTGTCCTCTCCCACCCCATGAGGGGCCCGCCACATCTCTCCTCTCCTCGACCCCCCCTCCACAAGGCCATCTATATATACACACACACACACACATATATATCATAATAATAATAATACCTAAACACAACATAACATAACACACACTGGTCGATACACACATGTGAATATTGATTTATTATTCATAACTATGAATGTATTGCTTGAATATTTTGGATGAAGGAAAAAGATTTCTAAAGTTTGAATAAACCTTAACTGAGAATGTGAAAGCAACTGGGACCAGCATCTTCCAGCAGCTGTAGTCAGGGTGACCAGATAGCAAGTGTGAAAAATCGGGACACTTTTTTGGGGGGGGAGAGGGGAATAGTTGCATATATATGACAAAGCCTCTAATAATAGGGATGTCTGGTCACCCTATGTAGAGATACTACCACTATTTTGCCTTTGACCACACCAATTATGCCTGCTGGGTATCTGTCTGTCAGTGATAGGAAGCTTCTGACAGATTATGCCCCCAAAATTCATGAGCAAGGAAACTTGCTGTGGCTTGGTCTAGAAATAAATCCAGCAAAGCCTGGACAGAGCACTTGAACAAACAGTAAATGTGATAGTAAAGTAAAAGGGGGTTTCGTGGGTTTCACTTTGAAACTAGGAGACTTGGCTCATCACTGCTCATGAGTGCTCAGTAATCACAACTTCCATGACAGTAACGTATGATATGGTATACTCGAGAAAACACAAGGAAGCTGCACAACATCGCAAGCACCAACATTGCAAATGGCATTGTTGCACCCACATAGGTTGCCACCAAGCTTGCTACTGTGAATAATACAGAAATCACAGCAGTGAAACCATGGAAGATAGTTTAAATTGAAATATACTGGATTCTTTGAACCACTACACAAGCTCGACATCCAGACATTTGCATCTCTAAGCAAGAAGACCATGTCAAAAGTTAGTAGTGATAAGACCATGACTATGGATGCAGACAGGGAGTTGTTTAACCTTCTTGCAGTAGCTGCACATATGAGAGACTGATCTGAAGGAAGGTTTCAAACATAAACTTTCTGCGGTTCCATGTGCTCTAGCACACTCTGATGGTACCTTGAAAAACAAACACTGCAAAAAATAAGCTTCTGCCTGAATTAGAAAAAAGAAAGTCAGTGTATCAACTGCCAGCATCCAACATGCCCACAGTGTGAATAGTGGATGGCATGGCTGTTATACAAATGACAGGCAAGGAGATGCAACTATTTTGAAGAACTTACTGAATTGGGCTTCAGAATAGTAAGCCAGCCTCTGCAGAGTTATGAGGAGGGCTTTAGCCAGAGGTCACAGAGAACTTGGCTAAAACGAAAATATTTAAAATTTTACCATGAAACATGTCTTCCTCCCTTACCCAACCTTTCTTAACCAAAGTGACTTTGGACGCTGTGTCCCTCCAGCCATTCCAATCTATGCATTTACCTTAGCATTCTTAATAAATTCTTCACTGCCTTCCCAAGATTCAGTCCTAATCTAGTTCATTGGGTCTTCCACCAACTCAACTGCTGCCTCTGGGGCAGACAGGGGCACTCACATTGGGGGTTTTAATACCTGGGCTCCCTTGTTTTGTTGTTGGGGTTAAGTTTATTTTCAGACCCCTCCTACTTCTTAGCCTTGAACAGGGGGATTTCCCTTCCCCTAGGATTTGTGGACCCCCACCCTACCATGATCCCTTGATTCAATATATTCATCAGCGATTTCTGCAGCCTCCAAAACTGTGGAAGGTTTTTTTCACAGATGGCTGCTTTCACCTCATCTGTAACAACCCATAACAATTGCTTCTGGGCCATCAGATCAAACAGTTTTTCATAATCACCTTCAGCTCCTGCTCCCATTATCCATATTCTGATAAAATTACACATTTTATGCACATATTCAACATGAGTGATATTGTCACACATTTTAAGATTTCTATATTTCAATTGATAGGATTCAGGTAATCTTAAACCTTTCCAGTACATTTTCTTTAAATTTCTTATCAGGGCTGGCTCCAGCTTTTTTGCCCAGATGTGCCACCCCTTTCCATTGGCTGCCCCAAGCACCTGCTTCCTTTGCTGGTGCCTGGAGCCGGCCCTGTTTCTTATGCACCTTAGCATCACCCTCCTCCATATCATTTAAAATTTGTGTGACTTTCCCAGTTAATCTGGTTAGGAGGATAGGCATCCACTGATTGTCTGGGATCTGGTGCATTTCACACAGTCTCTCAAAAGTGGGCAGGGACTCTTCTACACAGTCTCTTTATAAACTGGGCAGAATTTCTCCCATTCCCTGGTGCTGTGGTGGTGAGGTGTACTATCTATCTGGTGAGCATCCTTTTGCTGTTCCAGTACTTTTGAGTTGCAATGTGTTAGTCCTGTACTCAGCTTCTGGTTGTTCCATGTGTCTTTGGTGAGCTTCCTCCTCAATTTCAGTGTTGGTTTTGTGCCTTTGGTAGGCTCTCTCCTCAGCCTCCTCGGTTTCTTTCTTCTCCTCGATCTGCGGTTTCACTGTCAGTCTCTGGTGCTCACGTTATTCCAGGGCTGCCCAGGCTTGCAATCAAGGCAGTTCCATTGCAGTGGTGTCTGTGTCACCTGGGGCAGGTGGGTGCTTGGACACCTGGTCAGAACTTATGAGCAAAGCTCTCAGTTCCAGATTTGGGGTTTCTTTTTTATGGGATATTCCCCTTTCTTTCCATACCTTGGCATCCACCTCTCCCAAACAACCAGCATTGACAAAGAAATCAAATACAGGATCCGAAGTGCCAACACATCCTTTGGAAGACTACTCAAATGAGTCTTCAGTGATAGGAATCTACAAAGAGGCACCAAGATCTTGATTTACAAGGCAGTTGTCATCCTCAACCTTCTCCATGGGTGTGAGACCTGGGTAACCTACAGACGACATCTCAAGTTGCTGAAGTGTTTCCAACAGCGCTGCCACAGGAGGACTTTCATGATTAGCTGGGAAGACCGACAAACTAACATCAGCATTCTCTCTGCAGCCAACATCAGCAGTGTAGAAGCGCAGGTCATGAAACACCAACTTTGCTGGGCTGGCCACTGTGTACGTAGGCCTGACACTCGCCTCCTGAAGCAAGTACTCTTCTCTCAGCTAAGTCAAGGAAGAAGGGCTTGCGAAGGGCAGTGGAAGTGCTTCAAAGACATACTGGAAGTACACCTTAGAAAGGGAGGCATGAACCCAACAAACTGGGAGGACTCGGCGCGGAACAGAACACAGTGGCGCCACCCCATACACCAAGACACAGCCCACTTTGAGGAGAACAGACGTGCTCATGAGACAGAGAAGCGACAAAGTAGGAAAGAAAGGGCACAACACTCCAGCCAACAACTATGTCTCCTCCAAGATTACACCTGTCACTTCTGTGGGAAAAACTTCAGGGCACGAATTGGGTTCCTCAGCCACCTTAAAAACCCACCAATTAATCCCCTTGACAGACATCATCCTTGTATCGAGGGATAGCTGAAGAAGACCTGGCTTTTACTATAATGAATACATTATTTAAAACTTTTCTGTCAATTAATAAACTGTACTTTGGCCTTGTGTTTCATATTCATAAATGCAAAGAGCCTTATTAATAATTTGTCAAACAAACCATTGTATGAGTATAATTTTTTGTCTATTTAAAATAAATTAGTGATTTGTGTCAGAGAAATCTCTTGCATGACTAAAATATGTTTTTGTCTTTTAAAAGTAATTGTTTAATCCCCCCTTTTTATTGGTCATTTTTTTTCTTTCAAAGTTGTCTTGACATCTTAAGTACATTTTTGTGGCCATTTCACTTTTGAAAAAGGTTGTTTTGACATGGGTACAAAATTTTTGCATTTGCATATCTTGCTGCCACTTCACTACACCATATCCAACCTAGATAAGTACCAAAGGAGCCTTCAATCCAAGTATTGTACTTGGTCAGTGGTTTGAGGATTGGCCTGCTAAACCCAGGGTTGTAAATTCAATCCTTGAGGGGGCCACTTAGGGAGCTGGGGCAAAAAAATCAGTACTTGGTCCTGCTAGTGAAGGCAGGGGGCTGGACTCGATGACCTTTCGTGTTCCCTTCCAGCTCTATGAGATAGGTATAGCCAAAAATTTCCAGCCTTGACCCCCCCAGTCTATTACTCCTGGATTCTCAGCTGGTGTAAATCTATGTAGCTACATTAGAATAACAGGAGCTATGTCCATTTACATCAGCTGAGGATTTGACCTCCCATTTAAGGCAGTTCCATTATATGGGTGAAATTCATCTCTGTTCAAAGGCCCAAGAGAAGGCTTGTCCATCACTGAAATCCCACTTAAATTCCATTTCAAAACGAGGCATAAGTGATGCATAGGCTTTGTGTGGGTCCTCTGTTCAGGGCTGACTTTAACCCTGTGTACAAAAAGATCACACCTACTTTCCAGCACCAGCCAGAGACATTTCTCTATACTCGTTTAAATCCTTTAGGACAGTGTTTCCTAAAATCCTTTAGGACTTGTTCTGCCGCTTGTGCAGGGAAAGCCCCGGCGGGCCGGGCCAGTTTGTTTACCTGCCGCGTCCGCAGGTTCGGCTGATTGCGGCTCCCAGTGGCCGCGGTTCGCTGCTCCAGGCCAATGGGAGCTGTTGGAAGCGGCGGCCAGTACATCTCTTGGCCCGCGCCGCTTCCAGCAGCCCCCATTGGCCTGGAGCAGCGAACCGCGGCCACTGGGAGCCGCGATCAGCCGAACCTGCGGACGCGGCAGGTAAACAAACTGGCCCGGCCCGCCAGGGGCTTTCCCTGCACAAGCAGCGGAACAAGTTTGGGTTCCACTGTGCTGGGGTGTCCTTAGTTCAAACTAAAATATTGTAACGTCTGCTCATTTTTCTTCTTGAAATCCTTTACTCAAGCAAAATATCTGGGGCGAAATGCTTGTCTAATAAAGTCAATAGCAAAACTCCCATTGACTTCCATGGGATCAGGATTTCACCCCTGCTGTTTTCACTGAGAAGTTTACCTCAGTACAGTATTCACAGCTTGTCTCAGTATCAAGGACTCATTTTCTAAGCTACTACTATAACAGATGTGGTATTGCTGAGGAAGCACCAAGTATCAATTTTCAGTGAATTGTTTCTAATAAACTATTACATCATCAACATAACAAAAGAAAATGGCTTTAGTTTCTCACTGAGTCCTCAAGCTCTCCATCTCTCATATTTCTCTCACCTACCTCCTGTTGCATCTGCACTTCCTGCTGGATATATGCATGGCAGTTGTCCTGTAATGCTGCCCTTACTCAGACAAAATTCCCAGTGCTCTCTATTCAGCTTTTTATGTCCTTCCACAATAGACTCAAGAAACAACTTTTCTCTGAGAATATTTATTTTTACTAATCTGAAGGTGGACATTATATTGTATGCAGTGTTGTAACCAGGTTGGTCACAGGATGTGAGAGAAAAGGTTGGAGAGGTAATATTTCTTCAACAAACTTCTGGTGGTGGAAGGTACAAACTTTTGAACTACACAAAACTCTTCTTAAGGTCTGGGGATTGTATTTACTTGACATACTAGAGTTGAAGTGGCTTCAAAATGTTACCACAGTATTTCTGAAATGTGTTTATAATGTCTTTATTTTCAAGTAAATTTTGCAATGATCTTGGAATAAATTACTAATGACATTATGATTATCAATATTTTAATAAATGTAACTCAAACTGCCTATGTCCTTAGATAGTCATCACCTTTCAGGAGATGCTTGGCACTTTTCATCTCAAGTCACATAGTATTGTTCCTACTACTATATAAAAAGTCAGTCATTCAAAATATACTTCTGGTGCAAGGAATGAATATTCACAATTGCTCAAAAACACCTGTTTTGCATGCAGATCCAGAAATTCACATCAGCCAATTGAATGAGTTTCCATGCTTAAATTAACAGAAGTGTATGTACATGGCCAAATCAAAATAATTAATACAAATGTTAGTCAATAATTTTTCTCACTATTCCCTAGTTCTACACAGAAGTGAGCTTATCTACATCAGAACCCAGGTGACTGATTTCTCTCTAAAATGATATTGTGAAATTTTGAATGTCATGGAAATGCAGATGAACTCTCGCTTTATCTGAGAATATTTATTTTTAGTAATCTGTCACTCAGGCCATTTCTCTCTCTCTGTCTGCAAGAATTTCTGAACTTTTGTCACCATAATATCTTTCTGTTGTATCTAGGTCATGTTCTGAGGGTGTTCCTAAAATACTTGTTGGAATGATGGGTCCTAGAATTTAAGAAACAAAATAATTGTGTGTGTATATCTGTGTATGTGTACATATACATATGTATGTTTGGTGGCACTTTGAGAGAGTAAGGACATTTGCTTTCCTAATGAATTCAAAATCCCAAATAGTCTTGCAAGCAATTAAAAATATGCTTTCCAACAGCCTCGAGGTACTATGCATCTGACACGCCTGGCAGGTTTCTTGTCAGTTTGCCGAACCTGATACAAGAGCAGGTAGTCCCAAGCTTACACAGCTCTAGTTTTATAACTCCCAGAATCCCTCTTTACAAGAGAGATCTATGTGTGTATTCACTCTAACAGCTTTAAGAGTTTGAACAGCTGCTGCTCTTAAATCATTCCCATCTCATATCATTATTTATAAATGCTCTGAAACACATTGCATAAGTCATTGTCAGTGTATTTATGCAAAAAGAAAAAACATCTACTAAATGCCCCCAATGGTAAATATTCACTTTAAACGTAGTGCCCTCAACACACCTAGGGTGTGAACTAGAATAATCCTGCACAGTACATATTGATTTGCAGTGAAATAGTGATATATTCTGTATGCAAGCTAAGTAATGAAAATGCATGAGGTGAAAACAATTATCCTTCTATGAGGATTTCCTGTAAGACAGAAATATTTGTTGACCCAAGATTAGAACAGCAAACCCATTAAGTAAATTAATAACCCAAATAATTTAAGATTCCCAAGATTTCTGGTAGGAGTTTTAAACAAAAGATATATTACTTCTGTCAACATTCATGCTGCTGCTCTGTTTGTATGTTTTTCTGAGAAACTACAATCTTTTCAAGGCACGAGGCAAAGCAGATGGTCAGATTTATCAGAATCAAACTAATATAAGCTGCATGATGACACCTCAAGCTGAATTCCAGACTGTTGTGACTTGAAGGGAGTCTACTCTAATCTGTTTCACCAGTGTAAATCATTCTACAGCAATGCCATTGAACTCAATGGAGTTACTCAAGATTTACATTGGTGTAAATGAGGGCAGAATTTGGCACAGAATATTGGAGAATAAATGGGCCAAAATTGTTTTTGTGCTTAGAATACTTAAGACTGTGTAACTGAAATCTGAAGGCTGGATTCTACTGTTTGCTTTCATGAGAGAGGGAAAGTAAAAACCTTCTGATAATTGGCTGAGAAGGTGAACAAGGGGGAGCACTGTCTCTAGGTATTCTCCCTCTCTCCCTGGGACTCTAGGTATGCTCCTTCATCTTCTTGGGTTGGAGCCTCTGGTGGAAGGAGGATGGGTACACTCCATGGGATTGTCCCCATTGAACCTCATGGGTAATATCTGCATAAGGATCAGTGTTCTCTTACCTCTCAGTGACACCCCTCCCCACTCTGTTAGACGGGGAGTTTGGGGGCATAAAAGGCAAGTTGCCATGAAGGCAAGGAATGATCAGAGAGCAACGCAGAGACACAAATTCTCCAGATAGCTCTGCCCTCTGAGAACTTCCTGCAATCTGTGTGATTAGGGGCTCAACCCACTGTTAGTTCCTTGGAAGAGGTTTGGGGAGGAAGGTGGGGAGTTTCTTGTCTCTTAGGAAAGCTTTTGCCATCTAGTGGGAAGATCTGGCAAGTAAAAGGAAGGCCTACTGCTGGGTTTGGGAAATCAGGGTGCCGTTAATCTCTGCCACTGACTTGTTGTGTAGAATCCAAACTTGCCTAACGCTAGACTCCTAAATCTACATTTAGCATCTGAAATACAAGTGGCCTGATATTCAGAAGTATCCAGGACCCATACATTCATTTGAAGTCAATTCACCCTGCAGGAAAAGTTTAATTTTTATACTCTGATCTGTTTTAATATATTTTATTTCATATTATTGGGTTCAAATACAGCTGCTCTTACTCTGACTTCACAGGGAAGCTTACCTGTGTAAGAAATATGTAGGGACTTTAGTATCTGGCCTTATATTTTATAAGTATTTGATTCAGAAGTGTCTTGTTTTCCCATGTGATGCACTAGAAAACACTGCATTATATTTATTCCTCTCACATAGAGCACTTTTTTTCAGTAGATCTCAGAGCTTTAAAAGAAGGTCAGTGTCATTATGCATGGGGAAACTGAGACATAGACAGGTTAAATGACTTTCCCTGGGTCTTCTGAGTCCCCAGCTAGTACTTTATTCACTAGGCCCCACTGCTTGCCATATGGCTGCTTCTAGTAAACCACTCCAGTTGGAATGAATTTTCAAGGCTTCCATTAACTGTTTGGAGCTCTTTAAGAACCCACCAATTAAATCAAACACAATGTGTCATCCTTGTGCAAGTAGAGGCCACAGATGTAGGAGGTGTTCTATGTAAAGTGTTAAATGTTACTTCACATAGGAGACAAATCCCAGATTCTTAAATTTCTCATGATTCTTCAGATACATGATTTAGACCTAATCATAAAACTGTTTAGAGCTATTGTAGACTCTTCATTGTGGGGTAGTCACTGCTATTTTAGTGAGTTTTCTTGAAAATATGAGCTGAGATTCAGTGACTTGCTGTGTGACCTTGGGTAATTCATTTAATTGCTCTGTGCTTCCGTTTCCTCTCCCATCCTTTGTCTTTTTTGGGATAAGCTGTTTGGAGCAGGGACTGTCTCTGTCCATGTGTATGTAAAGCACCTAGCACAATGGGGCCTTTGTTGGTTGGGGCCTTCAAGATTACCATAATATAAAATCATATTCCTTGTTCAATTCTCTCATTCATCTCTCCCTCCCACTCACCACTGAAAAACCTGGGAAAATATGTACATCTTCTAACGTGCCCAGATGATTATCAAACATTATTGATGAAAGTGGGCTGAGGTTTGGTGGAGTTCAATTGGAAGACTGGACATGTGTCTAAAAGCACTTTGGGGTTCTTGCAAGACACACCCAAACCTCACTTTTTGCAGGGGTGGGGGGAGAGAAATGGGGGAGTTGGTTAAAATAGTCTAGAAAATAAAATAATTTGCAATTAAAACAAATGGTCCCTAATGTGGTCTAGTTGAATGTGTTAATATTCTCAATAGCTAAGATAATTGTGAAAAGCGGCTAATGCACATGTCCAGTAACTATGCTACAAACATTTTTACTAATCCAAACAATATACCAAATCATCATTATTGTGCATCCATAGTCTGGTTGGTAATTTATACACCATCTCTGTGTAATTTATACACCATTTATTTTTGCTAGATACACACATAGTATGTACAGGAGGTTTTTTTCATTTCCTGTTTGCATAGCAGTTTCTCTCTCTGGCATGCTCCATTTGGGTCCCAACATAGTTCTAACTGTTTTCTGGTAGCACCTAGGAGTCCAAGGCATGTTAAAGGATACCATTGTGGTAGGTGCTATACAAACACAGATCAAAAAATCCACCAGTCTCTACTTATTGTAAACACCCCTCCCAAAAATGAGGCAGTTCTTTCCTGATACAATAGAACCTTAGAGTTATGAACATCAGAGTTACGAACTGACCAGTCAACCACACACTTTATTTGGAACCGGAAGTACAAAATCAAGCAGCATCAGCAGACTAAAAAAAAAAAAAAAAAAAGGCAAATACAGTACTGTGTTAAATGTAAAGGGAAAGGTGGTTTTTTTTTTTTTTTTTTTTTTTTTTACAAGATAAGGAAACTGTTTTTGTTCTTGTTTCATTTAAATTAAGATGGTTAAAAGCAGCATTTTTCTTCTACATAGTAAAGTTTCAAAGCTGTATTAAGTCAATGTTCAGTTGTAAACTTTTGAAAGAACAACCATACTGTTTTGTTCAGTTACGAACATTTCAGAGTTATGAACAACCTCCATTCCTGAGATGCTCATAACATTGAGGTTCTAGTGTAAGTTTATATTTGTTTGTTGTTTTGTTTGCGTTTGTGTGCGACCACTGGCAGGAACAATGTGATAGCATAGCTCTGAGGGATCTGTGAGGGCATGTGAGTTTGGGGGGCCTAGACAACTTCTTGTGGGGGACGGATAGCTCAGTGGTTTGAGCATTAGCCTGCTAAACCCATGGTTATGAGTTCAATCCTGAATTTGGGGATTTAATTGGTCCTGCTTTGAGCAGGGTGTTAAACTAGACGACCTACCAACCCTAATAATTTATGATTCTATGACATATATAGCTTTAAGGGACAGAAATTCCTCAAGGGGCAATCCCATCCAATGGATTGATTTGAAAGAAACTCTGTGAGAGGGGGAATGTGTTGCTCATTTTTGTGCAAAGAGAATCTGTCTATCTTCACATAAGAGTGTGAATTATTAGGCTACTAGGTGAAAAATAATTCAGGAAGTTTAGAGTTACAGTGTAGTTGTTCCCAAAAAAGTGAAACAGTAAGAATAGTACCATCTTACATGGCGCATCTGGGCCCATGGATATAGTCATCTGCTGACTTAAAAGTAGTAAAACTTATTTCAATCATTAAACTCTTCCTAGCAATGTAGAGTCAACTTGGCTGGAGAGAATGAGTGGGATTCTATTCCTTCATCAACAGCTTGTTAACTAAATACATTCCAGTTGTAGGATGGAATTCTGCCTCCACTTACCCCTCTCTCTGCAACCTGCTGGGAAGCATTGCAGTAGGGTCACCAAGGGTAGAATTTAGCCTTGACAATCTTTATTATCAGTGATGATGTGTGAAAGGGCAAGCACCCTGCTTAACAGATAGAAGAAATTCTTGAATTTTACACGGAGATCAGTTAGACATCTACAGTGAAATAGTGGCCTAATTTGATGTCATAGAAAAACTTCCATTGACTTTAATGGGGCAAGGATTTCACCCCGAGCATATTTCAAAGATTCTGGATCACATAACTTGTACATATCAATAATTAATGGCTTGATTTAAAGCCTATTGAAGTCAACGAGGATCATTGCAGATTTAGATTAAATCTCAGGAAAAGCTTCCCAACTGTAAGAACAGTAGGACAATGGAACAGTCTGCCTAGGGAGGTTATGGAAACTCCTTCAATGGAGGTTGTCAAAAGGAGCCTGGAAAGCCATCTGCTTTAGATGGTTTAAATACAAAAAATCCTATATCTTGGCAGAGGGTCTCTTCTAACCCTATGATTCAGTGGGCTTTGGAATGAGTAGCGGAAAACATCTTTACAAATAATTGTTCAAATTCAAAAGCATATTTTAATTCTATCATATGCATCATCTTTTTACATTTGCTTTCCAAGAGCATTCAAGTGTGTATATTACTAGTGCAGAAAATCATGAAAATGTTTTTTAGCTCACATTTTGAATTAATTTGTTGTGAAACTTGCAGATCTGCTGGTTAGTTATTGTTTTGGTAAGTTAAGTCACGTGCTCTTGTTTCTGTTCCCTGATCTGAGTATTTATGTAACTAACCGAGACAATGCATATTGTGAATATCACAAATGAATATACAATTTGAAATCCACATTGTGTTGGTTGGTTCATTTAGTTATGTATATCACCATCACTGATGTGACATAAGTTCCATCATTTATGTAAGGTAATTACATAAATTACAACAAGAACTATGGTTGTATATTCTATAGTAATATTCACACATAGCAATTTGTGTGACCTGCAGGCCAGGAATTATTTGCTAAAGAAATTAGTTAATTTTGAATAATAAATAACAGAGAATGTAATAATCTATTTTTATACAATTCATGAAGAGGAAATAAAGGCTAAACCCATCCAATAAATTATTCATTGTGAATTGTTTGTTCAGCTCTATTAATTAGCAGTAAGTTAATTACAGAATAGAATTACTTCTGAGGCTAGAACCTAGGAATGCAGTGTCTAAACTAAATATCCTGGGATTGAACTGAAGCAGCTCCTCTTACTCTAGCCAGTAGAAATGAACAGTTCATCACTTTACTTAATTTTGCATTATAAGAGTTCAAAACCAATAAAATGCTGAGCAAAGGTTTCTTCCATAAGATTAATTTCCTTTGTGTTTTAGCAGTGGACTTAGAGCCCAGGCAATGCTTTATGAATATTTTTTATTAATTATATTTGCTTGCTTTTAAGGAGTGTTTTTTATTCAAATTAATTCACCCCATAGTGTGCTTAGTGTTGCATGTGTAGGACACTGTGGACAATTACTTAAACTAAGTATCACAGCAGTGTGTAACTTTAAAACATTTTTGGGGTTTCAAAACAAGCTCACCTTACAAAATGTCAAGGCCAAAACGTTAGACAAGTGATGAACAGTGATGGGGGAAAAAAAATTAGCATGAGAAGATTAAATATATGGAGAAGGGACCCCGAAGGGTCATCAAGTCCAGCCCCCTGCCTTCACTAGCAGGACCAATTTTGCCCCAGATCCCTAAGTGGCCCCCTCAAGGATTGAACTCACAACCCTGGGTTTAGCAGGCCAATGCTCAAACCACTGAGCTATCCCTCCCCCATTAAAATGTTCTATAATTCTATAATGTTCTATAGGATAACAAAACTTTCTACAAATACATCAGAAATGAGAGTAAGACCAAGGACAGGATAGACCCATTACTCCATGGGGTATGGGGAAACCTGCCATTTCCACATTTTTTGTTATGAAGTGCTAAATGACTTTTTTTGCTTGTTTTCACCAAAACGGTTAGTAGCGATTGGACATCGAACATAGTGAATGCCAGTGAAAATGAAGTAGGATCAGAGGCTAAAATAGGGAAAGAACAAGATAACAATTACTTAGACAAGTCAGATGCTTTCAAGTCACCAGAGTCTGATGAAATACATCCTAGAATAGTCAAGGATGTGACTGAAGAGATATCTGAACCATTAGCAATTAGCTTCAAAAAGTCATGGAAGACGGGAGAGAGTCAGAGGACTGTAAAAGGGTAAATATTGTGCCAATCTATTTAAAAAAAAAGGGATATAAGAACAACCTGGGGAATTACAGACCACTCAGCTTAACTTCAGTACCCAGAAAGAAAATGGAGCAAATAATTCAGCAATCAATTTGCAAACACCTAGAAGATAATAAAATGAAAAGTAACAGTCAGCATGGATTTGTCAAGAACAAATCATGTCAAACCAACCTTATAGCTTCTTTTGACAGGGAAACAAGTCTTAGGGATTGGGGGGGAGTGGTATATGTGGTATATCTTGACTTTAGTAAGACTTTGGATACTGCCTCACATGAGCTTCTCATAAACAAACTAGGGAAATACAACGTAGATGGAGCTTTTATATGGTGGGTGGTTGGAAAACCATTCCCAAAAAGTAGTTATCAGAGGTTCACTGTCAAGCTGGAAGGGCATATCAAGTGGGGTCCCACAGGGATCAGTTCTGGATCTGGTTTTGTTCAATATATTCATCAATGATTTAGATAATGGCATAGAGAGTACACTTATAAAGTTTGTGGATTATACCAAGCTGGGAGCATTAACATTCAAAATGATCTGGACAAACTGGAGAAATGGTCTAGTAAATGGGATGAAATTCAATAAGGACAAATGCAAAGTACTCCACTTAGGAAGCAAAAAATCATTTGCAACATACAAAATGGGAAATGACTGCCTAGAAAGGAGAACTGCAGAAAGGGATCTGGGGATCACAGTGGATAACAAGCGAAATATAAGTCAACCGTGTAACATTGTTGCAAAAAAAAGCAAACATCCTTCTGGGACGTATTAGCAAGTGTGTTGTAAGCAAGACACAAGAAATATTTTTTCCGCTCTACTCCTTGCTGATTATGCCTTAACTGGAGTATTGTGTCTGGGTGCCACATTTCAGGAAATATGTGGACAAATTGGAGAAAGTCCACAGTAAAGCAATAAACATTACTAAAGATCTAGAAAACATGACCTATGAGGAAAGATTAAGAAAATCTTTAAAAAAACCACCTGTCTAGATAATACTTAGTCCAGCTATGAGTGCAGAGAACTGGACTAGATGACCTATTGTGGTCCCATCCAGTCATATGATTCTGTGATAATGAAGCTGAGGAAATAACTTACTATTTTGGTTCAGAGCAGTTCCAAAAAATAAAAATAAAAATTCAGTTCAGGTTGAACCAAATGTGAACATTTTTGGAATTTTTTGGAGAATCAAAAAGTCTGTTTCAGAGCAGAGATTTGAACCTAGGTGTCTATATTTGGGGTGACAGTCTTAACCACTGGGTAAGGAGATGGGAATGGAAATGAAGGTAATGTCAGCACCACCACTAGTTCCTCCTTCTCGTCTGGCCAGTTTGTGAATGGCCAAAACTATTTGTGTTAAATTTGTGAATAGTGTCATGTCAACCCAACCCACATTTTTCATCAAATAAATTATTAATCCAAAAAAATTCACTCAGCTCTATTCTGTAACCTCTCTTTCATTATTTTGCTTCTCTGCAGAAAGAAAAATGAGGAAATGTATATAATGAGTGGAGGTATATTCATGTCTCAGATAAAGGACCTGCCTCATAAAAAGGGATAACTGAGGTCTGAGCTTGTCCATTGCTGGAAGAATCTTCCAAAGAAATGACAATTTAGGGCTTGATTTGTCAGACCTTGGCCTGCTCTTTGGTGTCACTGGTTAATGTAGTTTCAGAGTCCTCTGGTGCCATCAGCAGGCCTGTCTCTAGTCCCTTTGGAAGTGCTGTCTGGTCCTTTCCTGACGCACCATGACCATCTACTCCAGTATAGTGAGTTCAGCTTTATTTAATAGCTAGGTAGGATGGGCCTCGCCAGAACTGAATCAGCTCTGCTGCTGTTCTCTGCAGCTTCAGCAAAGAACCCTGTCTGCATTGTACCCTGTCAAGGAACTGCCTTTGCCATGTCTCCTGTCATGATGTTCTCTGCAACACCTCTTGCAGGAAAGTCCCCAGTCTGCATTGTTTCTTACTGCAAAGTCCTCTTAGCAGTACGTAACAGTATCTTTAGAGAAGAGGAACCAGTAGCATATAGGACCCTGAAGGAGATTTCTAACTACTGTCGAGACACTCCTTGCCCCAGAGTAAGAGGCCTTTTTTCCTTGCTTTTCCATTCCACTACCAAACCAATTCTGCATTTATGTATAGTAATGGTGGCTCCCAAATTGTCAATGGAAGAATTCTGGGTAGAAAGCTTATGCAAACACAACTCTCTCTGTAGCCATAATTCCCCCTCTCCCTCACCCCCGCTCACCAAAAAAAAGATGGGAGCAGAGAGCTTCAGGCCACAGGGCTTACTTAAAAGTGGATGGGCCCTTATTAAATACTTGTATTCATTTGCAGCACAGCCCTGTGTGTGAATATAAAGGCAATCGTGATAAGAGATGCTATATTTTTCCAGATAATGTTAAATATTTTAAGTCTATGTTAGTGCTCATGGAAGGTGTTCAGTTTTAGCCCTGGAAAGTAATTGTCTTACAACTGCAGAACACATTAATCCCAGACAATGGCAGCACAACCTTGTCCATTGAAGTTACTGGTAATCTTTCCATTGTCTTTAATAGGCTTTGGGTCAGGCTAACTGTGCCTTAAATTTACCCTGAGGTAACCTAATATAGGTTTAAAAGGGTAAATTCAGTCAATCTATTGTATTGTTAACAAGGGTGCCAGTGGTGGTGATGCTCTTTGAGCTGATTACAGCAGCCTAGTAGGAAATGGAATGAAACCACCAGTCGTGTCACATAGGCCAATAAATAGCCATCAGATGGTAACAACTTTTGCTCACTATTGACCCAACTGCATTAGAACCATTTGCCTAGAAGCGGAAGGCTCTGTATTCTAATATCAATCTTCTCAACTGTACAGTCCCCACAAGCAGTTTTTCCATTGTCTATAAAGTTTTAAACATTAGAAATATTTTTTTCCAATCACTTAGAAAAAGCCCCAAAGCAAAAATATCACCTCTAAGCTTGTTTTTATACTGCCTAGTTATTTTAATGTTTTCCCTTTATTTTTCATTTCACATCTATTCCCTGATGTAGTAGCATTTTTATTATATGAGATAAGGAAAAAGAGGACACATGGTGTATTTCAGTGTCTCAGACTTTCAAGCCACAGCACTAGTGACCTATGGATCGGAAACATGGTTATGAGTTTTATGATGTGTTAACAGGCAGAACATTACAAAACAGAGGCCTGATTCTGCCACACTTACTCACACAGAATAATGCCTTACTTTACATGTAGTCTTAAGATCCACATCCATCAGCTGTCAGTGAGACTACCCAAGAGGGATCAATTCTGCAAAGTGCTGAGCATTATGGTCCCAATCCAGCAAAGCACTAACTCATGTGAAGTCAACGAGACTACTTGTGTATAAAATTACATGTGTTTAAGTGCTTTGCTGGATCAGCACCAGAATGCTAAGCACCTTGCAGGATCAAGCCCAGAGCTAAGGTGTTACTTAATATGAGTTAGAGCGGCAGAATCAGGCCATATAATGTGTTGGGCAATGATGTGTATTAACTAAAAGGTTAAACATTTCTCACTGGAAAATGCCTCCATCCTACTTCTGTTGTATCCTCTTTTTGCATTATCCCAGGGGAGCTCAAAGAGGATCCCCTTTCTGATGAGCAATGATGACTGAAAAGTCAGTTACTGGGCAGATACAAGTCCATTCAGGTGATATTGATTGAACTTGCATTGGAAAAGGCAACATGGAGACTGACAGATTTCCTGTGACCACCAGTAGTCCATAGACAGCAGCAGCTGTAGCATTCATTACTCATCTTCCAAGGTCTTATCAACTAGATTGGGCTGTAGGATCCCTCAGGAGTGATGAGAGAATCGAACAGTATTGGCAGCTATAGCCATGCTCTGGTTAAATCTATCTGTCACTCAGTATTTATCATTCAGCACAGTACAGATGAGCTGCTTGTACAGTAGTGTTCTTGTGCTCTCTCTCTTTATTTATATATATATATATATCCTTTGAGTGCTACATATCCAAAGACTCTCAGTCTGCATCTGATCTCCTGCCATAGGGTATTTTTTTGGTTCCTTTTCCCCCCAGCAATTCTTATTATTAGTTAGGGGATGGAGAAATGATATAAGTGCGTGTGTGTGTGTGTTTGTGTAAAATTAAAAAAAAAACATTTAGAGAGAAACCTAAAATGCAACATATATAGCCCATATGATTGCTACCATGTTCATATCTAATAATCCCACAGTTCCTTTGTGCTCATTACTGCTGTGCAAATGATTTATAGAGAATATTTTCTTGGATGAATGTTACCTCTTTTTCTGATTGAAAATTGTCCCCAAACAGTCTCAATTTTCTCAATGAATTATTCAAAAGAATTAATCAAATAATGTCTGTAAATAACAATTGCTCTCTAGCTTTTTCAGGAGTACCACTTTGCAAGTAGATTGTGAAGGAGAAATAAAGGAATTTAGAAAATTTTCATGAAATGTCCTTTCCTTTTCTTGTTGAAATTTCATTTTCATCTAAATCTTTCAACCTGTTCTAGCTGACAATATTCAGCATTTGAAATCGAGCTGCTTGGACTGACATCTAGCATAATGGGGTTCTGATCCATGACTAGGGCTCCTATGGGCTACAAATAAATAAATATTGATATCTAGATTTTTGTATAGCACTTTTCATCAGTAGATCTCAAAGTTTTTTACAAAGGAGGTCAGTGTTCTCCCCAGTTTACAGATGGAGAAACTGAGGTACAGAGAGGGGAATTATTATTATTGTACTGATTGCTATGTTAAATAAAAATTGTCTCATATAAGCTATTCAGGATCTTTATTGCATCCGCAGCAAGCACAATATATTCTGGTATGGGAATTGTGGCAGAGCTCCAACCTTGTCCCCATGGGTCCCGTGCTTCTAGGTGGTTTATGCTAGCCTCAGTGGCTCACTGCGACCCTCCACGTAGCCCTTCTCTCTCTAGGGCAGTCTACTGAGCCCTTTTCATCATAAGTCAGCAAGGAGGTATGGTGAGAGAACTCCCACAGTCTCTGTTGTCTCTAGGGCTTATTTCAGAACAGTTTAGCCTCCTGTCCTGACAGGGGCCTGTCTTCCCTTCCCAGGAGGTGTTTCTGTAGTGGCAGGTTGGGGGGAACCCGGGCCCGCCCTCTACTCCGGGTTCCAGCCCAGGAACCCTAATGGTAGCAGCTGTTGGCAGCCAACCTTTCACTGCCAGAGTTGCTACATTTCCCTGGGCCACTTCCCCACAGCTCTCCTGCTTCTCCCTTCTTCACCCTTCCCTTAGGGCTCCCTTACCGATGGCTTGAGGGTGTCTTCATTAACCAGCCCTTCAGCCACACTTCCACTCCCTGGCTCTCACCAGCCTGACTTGAGTGAGCCCTTTTATAGTATCAAAAGGGCCTTAATTAGAGTCAGGTGTTCACATTACCTTAATGTACTCACCTGACTCTTTGCAGGTTAATTGGAGTCAGGTGTTCTCATTAGTCTAGAGCAGCCCCTGCTCTGGTCAGTCAGGGAACAGAAAACTGCTAATCCAGTGGCCAGTATATCTGCTTTCTACTACTTTGTTGTACCCAGCTGGCCTGGGTCTATCATATAATATAATAAGCTCATGTTATGGGCTTGATTATTAAAAATGGACTCACTCCCATGCTTGTGGGTGCAGTTCTTAATCCACAATTAATTGTGCCCACAATTGTCTGGCTGCAACAATTGCCAGGGGAAAAAAAGAATGAATTATAGGTTCCAGACTGTAGGAATGACTGATATGGGTGTAAAACTGAGTCTGCAATAATAGAGGCCAAAATTGAATAATCAAATAATTGATATCTTACCCTAATAGCACTTAAGATAACAAGTAAAATGTTCTCCCAGAATAGTAAGGATGATTTCCATTTTCAATTTTAGTTAGCAGGCCTGTATCTGGATAGTGAATTTCAATTTGAGTCAGGCAGTGATGGGAAAAGTAGCCTGATGGGCAAACTTTCTTTCTTTTTTTTTAAAGAAGTGCTGTTTCCCTGATACTGGCCATGGGAAATTTAAAAACACATTCTGTGAAGAGAAATCTGTTCTGCCTGCCCTATTCAGCAAGCCAGATTGGAGCTCATTAGAATTTTAATTCACCTGATGGTAGCATTAAAGAGAGAATTCCATTCTTCTGAAAACATTATAGACCAGTGGTTCTCAAAGCCAGTCCGCTGTTTGTTCAGGGAAAGCCCCTGGCGGGCCGGGCTGATTTGTTTACCTGCCGCATCTGCAGGTTTGGCCAATCGCGGCTCCCACTGGCCGCAATTTGCCGCTCCAGGCCAATGGGGGCTGCGGGAAGCGGCGCGGGCCGAGGGATGTGCTGGCCGCCTTTCCCGCAGCCTCCATTGGCCTGGAGCGGCAAACTGCTGCCAGTGGGAGCCACAATTGGCCGAACCTGCGGACGCGGCAGGTTAACAAACCGACCCGGCCCGCCAAGGGCTTTCCCTGAACAAGCAGCAGACCAGCTTTGA
Source organism: Platysternon megacephalum (assembly GCA_003942145.1). Lineage (NCBI taxonomy): Eukaryota > Metazoa > Chordata > Testudines > Platysternidae > Platysternon > Platysternon megacephalum. Next base: position 3,379,894 of record QXTE01000060.1, on the reverse strand, counting down.
GAACCACTATTCTAGACAACTGTTGTCTGGAACTGGGCTCTGTTATGTTACCATATGACATCATTCCTCACTTTTCTTGGACAAGCATGGAAATATGAGTGGTAGAAAAATTTCCAACAAAACATTTTCTCATTTAAAAAAATGGTTTTGTCAGAATCAAATCTTTCTTTGGAATAGATTGATTTTGGCAGTCTTTTCCATCAGGAAAACTGAAACAATGTTTTGGTTTGGTTTGTCATTAGTCTCTGTGACCACCAGAGCCCCTGGGTTGCCTCATAAAAATTGTAGTTCCAAATTCTTTATGCACATTCTCCCCTGTTTTGGCTCAGCCACCAGGAGAAACCATGATGCAGTAGTCTGGGAGCAGGAGCAGAGTTCATAGGGGACATGAGTAACCTAGAACTACAACTCCCATGAGGCTCTGCAGCAGCTCAGGCTGATGTAGATTAATCTCAACCTGAAACACATTTCATTTCAAATTGACAAACCAAAATTAAATGTTTCTTTTCACCATTTTAAAATAAAAAAAAAATGTTTGGAACTTACTTTTTGATCCATGAAATGTTTAGCTATTTTGACTTTTTTTGTCACAATTGGGAATGAATACAAATATCAAAATATCAGAATCTCCCACAGGATGGAAATTCAATTTTTGGATTAGCATTGGAAGAACTCTTGAACATGAAATCTCACCGTTGAACATGTCACATGCCAAAATAACATATATAAAGGAAAGGGGGAAAAGTCCACGCTGTGCCTGCTATTGTGAAGTTACTACCCATTTTTTACCCATTCTCACTGGCTTCACTGTAGTCTGCTGATCTACTGATGCTCACCATCCATCTGCCCCCTACTATATATTTCATAACCCTTCTCTTTGCTGCTGGTTATGCTCTCCCAAGCAAAGGTTTCCTACATTTCTTTGTGTAAGGTTCTTTTAGGAAGGATAATTGACACCCATAACATAAATACAAATCTTGTGTCTGCCTGCTGTTGTCATGAGTATGCTACCTTCACTCGCCTGACCATTATAGTATACATTTTAGCCCCATTATTTCAATTATAAATCTAATTTAAGAATATTTTTCTAAAGTCACATCACTATTTTCATGTACTGTACAGTTCTCTGAAATGTGTGTATATAGAACTATCACCTTCTGATTCAAGATCTGCTCCCAAAGGGTTAGATGGTGGCTTGTAAACCACAGCATTGTATAAGGGGGGTACAAAGCTGCATCACCCAGTGAGGAGCACCAGGAACACTATGCCTCAGGCAGGCACAATCTTGTTGCGTACAATATGCTTGAGGCATTGGGGTGGAATAACTTACTCCCTATAGTATGCCAGTCCTGGTGCAATATCTGGTGCAAAAGAGGCAGGACAAGGCAATAGCTCCACTACATCCCTACACCTCTGTGCCCCCCTTTTGGCAACCTGCTCTTTAATGGAGAAGAGGAGTGAGAAATCCTTGCACTGTCCAGGACTGGAATTGTGATATGCCCTCGTGTAGCCGTACATGGGCAAGTTTTGTGTGTACCTCATTATCCTCATACAAGGACTGCTCGCAACATGGCCTGATGTGTAGCAGAGTTGCATCTGCTTACTTTAGTTGATAAAATACGTACTTATGACTTGTCTTAATACTGCAGACCTAGCCCAGCTGTGGGAGACTGAGCTGGATTCTGTTCTGGTTCATGCTTCATCATCCGAATTGTCAGTTATATCTGAGAGCAGAATCATTATTGCTAACATGTGAGCTGGAAAGGACCCAACTTGATTAGCAGATTTCAGGCTGAGTTTGCATGTAGTTTGCTAATAAAGGAACACAAGTCTGTATCCAGGTACTGTTCTGAAAACTTCTTAGTTCTTTCTTTTTGTCTTCTGACTTATTCAAATAGTATTTTACTGAGAACAATGACAATCATGCAGAGCAATCTTCAATACTTCTGTCATAGATTCCAAGGCCTGTTTTCTTCCAGGTCATTTATAAACATATTAAATAGCACAGCGACAAGAATAGATCCCTGTGGGACCCAAATAGAGATACGCCCACTGGATGATGATTCCCCATTTACAATTACTTTTTGAGACCTGTCAGTTAGCCAATTTTTAATCCATTTAGTGTGTGATCTAATTTTTTAATCAAGATGTGATGCAGTACTAAGTCAAATGCCTTACAGAAGTAAAAATTAATAGTGTTTATGTAATTATCAACCAAATTTATAATCTCATTTAAAAAAAAGTTATCAAGTTAGTTGGACAGGATCTGTTCTCCATAAACCCATGTTGATTGGCATTAATTACATTACAATTAGTCTTTATTAGTTGAGTACTGAATCAGCCATTCCACTATCTTGGCCAGGATCACTCAGACTGACAGGCCTATAATTAGCCAGATCATCCCATTTACCCTTTTTTGAATATTGGCACATAATTGGGTTTCATCTAGTTTTCTAGAACTTCCCTGTTGTTCCAAAACTTATTGAAAATCAATACTGGTGGTCAAGTGAGCTCCTCACCCAGCACTTTTAAAATTCTTGGATACAAGTTATCTAGAGCTGCTGATATAAAAATGTCTATCTTTGGAGCTGCTGTTTTAACATCATCTTGAAATTCTAGTGGAATGGAAAAAGTGTTACTATATGATATGACTACATCATCTGTTTTTTCCCCCAAATACAGAACAGAAATATTTATTGAACTGTTCTGCCATTTCTGCATTGTTATTTTTAATTCTTCCATTTCATTTTAGTAGTGGACCAATATCTTTGTTATGTTTTTGTTGTTGTTGTTCCTAATATACTTAAAACTCATTCTTATTGTCTTTAACTCTGCTGGAGATAGATTTCTCCTTGTGTCCCTTTGCTTCCCTTATCAATTTTTCTACAATTCCTAGCTTCTGATTTATATTTATTACTATCAACTTCCCCTTTTTTCCATTTTTTTTTAATTTGTTATAGCTGCCTTTACTTCCCTTCTGAACTAGGTAAGGTTTTTTTAACCAATACGGCCTTCTTTCTCAATTGTGGGATTGCGACTTTTTGGGCATTCTACTAAAGTGTTTTTAAACAATTCCCAATTATCATGCACATTTTTCTGATTAAAGTCTTCCTCCCAGTTGGCCTGGCTCATAATTTGTGAAATTGGCCCTATTAAAGCCCCAAGTATATATATAATTTCTGGTCTGGAATTTATTCTGCTTGTACATTATAAATGGGACCGATTATGAGTCATGATTGATTACTTGTATCTAAGCTACCAGTTCTGGGATCAATTCCTCTTTATCTGTCAAGTCAAAGTCTTATATAGAATTCCCTATATTGCATGTAACGCTTTTTGAGTTAGGAAATTGTGATCTATAATATTAAGGAAGTCTGAGGATGTTTTCATACTGGCAGCATGAGATCTCTAGCTAATGCCACTTAATTTGATGTCTCCAATGATCACACATTATACACATTATAGATATGTGTGAAAGGATGTGGTCAACCTGTTTCCTAATGTGATTTCGTTGTCTGTAGCAGAAATATACTAATATCCCATCTTGTGCTTTATCTTTTAGGACATTGATCTTTAGGCATTCAAGATAATTTTCTTCTGAGTTGTCAGTGACTCAGAAACAGGTAATGCCATTCCTGATATGGAGTGCCACTCCCCCACACATTTTGCTTACTTGATCCTTCCTAAAGAGGCTATTACAGCCATTGATTTTAACATGCCAAAGATGTGAATCATCTCACCGGGTTTCAGTAATACCAACTAGACTGAATTTATACTAATAAAAAAGCAATTCCAAATAATTTTACCCAGGCTCCTACAACTGGTGTATAGGCAATGAAAGCATTTCTTCTCTTTGTGTCCTTTATTTCCTTGATTAATTTTATTCTCAACATCTCAATTTTGTGCTAAATGAATACTCAGATCTTCCTTCTTTTTACCTTCCCCTTTTATTATTAGCTTAACATCCTTTTGAGTACTTTAGCCAGCCTGTCCCAAAGGAGATTGACTACCCTTCCATTGAGAGAGATCTTCCACAATTTCCACTTTGAGGGCCTGGTATCAGTTATACAGCCCTCTCTCCCCATAGAAAGTGGACCAATGTTCCACAGAACTAAAACCCTCCACCGTTTACCTAGTCAGCGGTTCACTTCCATAATCTTCTCCCTTCTGTGTTCCTTCACTTGTGGGATAGGAATGATCTCCGAGAAGATTGCTTGGATATTCTTCTTCTTCAGCATGCTTCTGAGCTCCTGAAGTCATCTGTTATCTGTGAGATATCCTGCAACACAGTGTGGTTAGTGCCAGTATGAACCATCACAGTGGATCCTTGCCCAGTCTTAGAGTGATATCTCGTATCTTGGCTTGAGGAACACAACACATTCTCCTATTGTCTGCCTGTCCCTTGAAAGATGCTCTTTTGATTCTTCTGAGTATTGAATCCCCATCAAGAATAGTCTGTCTTCTTTGGATGCTTGGAGATCTCTTTGTGGGCAAGCTTGATTTTCTTACAGGTTGGCCTGAGCTGCCATCCACAGATGTATCTCATACACCTCTCCATTCTCTCAGACTAGCTGCATCTTGAGAGAGATCTTCCACAATTTCCACATTGAGGGCCTCATATCAATTGGAAATTTCTAGCTGTGTGGAATTCTTCCTGGTTCTCTTCTCTCTAGTAGCCATGGAGAGTTCTTCCTATAGTGTTCTTCCTATCAAGCCATGAAGAGATTAACACCTCTCTGCTGGAAGAATATATAATAATCTTGGGACCTGTTTATATGTTAATTCAGGCCTCTTTTTGTCTTTGAATAATTACTGTTTCAAAATATCAGCATGTGTTAAAATATCAGGATAAAATTTTAAGAGTTGAATGACACCATTTCAAATGGCTTATTAAACATTAATTAGATTTAAAGCTGTGTGACTTGACATATACTTATGTGTCCATCAGGAAGTTTAAACACCTGTTTTTAGACGTAATGTGGGTTGTAAGGTTACAAAGTTAATACCATTAGGGGATATCTTATAAAATCAGTTAACAAGTGACGTATTCGGTGACATATTTTCTAGAACTGCTAGTATAAAGGTTATTTTTTCAGTGACTTTTTGCTAATTAAGCAGTTGTTTGAAATACTATTATACCTCACTCAGTTGACTGTAATTTAAACAATTTACCTTAAATGTCTATTTGTGACTTAGGAAGCACTATTCAAAGCTGAAATGGAAAATAAGTTTGAGCATAATGCAGCAGGAGTAAAAACAAAAACAAACCCAGAAAACAAACAAACAAAAAGAACCCAAAGTAATACTCCTTTTATGATTACAAACCTAGGGATCTGAACTTGTTTCGTTTATTCATGTCTGTAGTACAAAATATCAAAACAATCTGAGAGAGTACAGGCACAGTAAAGGGAAAAAAAAACTAATAAAATCTGCCTGAGGGTGCCCCATTAAACTAGTGTAATAAGCTTAAAAAATGCCAACTACAGATCTCAGTATGTACAAAATAAAAATAAATGTTCTATTAGCTTAGCACCTATGGTGTACACCAAACTATCAAAACTGAATTCAAGTAAAAGATAACACTGGAAACATAATACAATACATTGCATGCTGAGCTGGCCAGGCAAGCTGCCCCAGTTACCTGCAAATTTAATGAAAAGTCAAGCAAAAGAAAAATTTCAGAAAGCCTGGTATTAGCTTTACTCTCTTTTACAAGGTTGTTCACAGCCAGAAAACATTCCATCTCTATAGCAGCAAATATGTGTATACCTTGGCCCTTCCTCCAAGTTCAGATTTTCCATCTGTGGGTATATAAGAGCTGATACAGAGTCCAAATTAGTTCAATTTGTGTCTTGTTCCTTTTGACTATTTAAATGGCTGATCATATTCTAGTCTGGTCATGTTTATAGACATCCAGGGTGAAATCCTGATTCATTAAAGCCACCAACACCAGCCAGCACCTGCACACTCATCTCAACAACCAAATTTACACCAAAATATTGCAGCCCACAGGAGACTAAACCATTATGTACCACAGGCAGAAAATAGTGGGGATGGAGATGCACCAATGACAAGGCCCTAGCAATGTCAGGGTAATTATTAAATGAGATATATCCAGATAATGCTGGCAGTGTCCCACACTCCATGCTACAGAGGAAGATTAAAAAAAATCCAATGTTTTCTGACCTGTGGGAAAATTCCATCCTGACCCCACATATAGTAATCAGTTGACCCTGAGCATGTGAGAAAGAACCAGCTAACTAACTAAATGAGACAGAGAATGGCCAAACCGGACAGTCTCTACGTAAAAGAATAAATGGACACAAATCGNCTACAATAAATTTGTTAGTCTCTAAGGTGCCACAAGTACTCCTATTCTTTTTTTAGAAAATGCTCTGTTACCACAGAGCAGCAGCCCACCCCATTCAGTGTCCCTTCTTCAGCTGTGCCCATCTCTGATACTTCAGAGAAAGGAGACAAGACAACAAACAAACAAAACCCACCAGAATACATGGGGGGGGGGGGGGAATAAATATCTTCCTGATCCCTGCAGGAGATCAGCTGAAGCTGTGAAGCATGAGCTTTAGGAACATAAGATACAAACTGGAACAGACCCCCTCCCGCCCCCGCAGAGGGCTGCTGAGCTCTGCCCTCCACCATCACAAACATCCCCCCTCATACAATCCCACTCATAAATTTGCCTATTTCTCCCTTAAAACCAATTAAGTTGTTTTCCCCCACAACTTGTATTGGAAGGCTCACTCTTCTGATGTAGAAACCTTCTAGTTTCCAGCCTCAATTTGTTCTTGTGCCAACATTTTTCTTTTAGTTTAAATAGCTCTTCACACTCCTTAGTATTTACCCCCTCATGTATTTATAGAGAACAAGCATAACCTCTCTGTCTTATTTTTGCTAGGTTTAACAAGGCAAGTTCTTCCTGTCACCTCTCTTAACATAGGCTCTCCATTCCCCTGATCACCCTAGTAGCTCTTATCTGCACCTGTTCCAGTATGAATTCCTCTTTCTTGAACATGGGTGACCAGAATTGTACAAGCAGCAAAGAATCCTGTGGCACCTTATAGACTAACAGAGGTTTTGCAGCATGAGCTTTGTACACAGCATTCTTTTCTGTCTCTACTGGAAATGCCTCACATCATACAACCTAGGATCGCCTTTGCCTTTTTCACAGCTGCATCACATTGGTGGCTCATCATCATCCTGTGGTCAACCAACACAGCCAGGTCTTTCTCCTTGGTTGCATCCAACTGATGAGCCCTGAGCTTGTAGCAGAAATTCTTATTATTAGATCCTAAGTGCATGACTTTACACTTTGTTACTGAATTTCATCACATTTCTGTTACTTCCAATCTTCAAGTCTTGTTTTCACTGCATGGTTAGTTTGAGCTATAACTCAATTTTTGCCTCAACCCAACTCTCATCCACACACACAAAATCTCCTGCTTGTGTTAAGGCAGCAAAGAATCCTGTGGCACCTTATAGACTAACGGACGTTTTGCATCCGAAGAAGTGGGTATTCACCCACGAAAGCTCATGCTGCAAAACGTCTGTTAGTCTATAAGGTGCCACAGGATTCTTTGCTGCTTTTACAGATCCAGACTAACACGGCTACCCCTCTGATGCTTGTGTTAAGTGATGCTTTAAGCTTGAGCTAGCTGGCCCATTGGGGGTATGGGTTGAAACTCCAGTGCTAGTAATGCGGTGGAGGTGCAGTAGCTTGGCTTACAATTTAGCAGTTGCTAATCCAATCATTCTGTGTAGTTTGAGAGCAGTTACTCACTAGACCTAGGATAGTTTGAGTGGAGTAACTGGAATGCAGTAACTTGAGCTAACCGTTGAAGTGAGGACAATCCCTAAGTATCCTTATGGGTGGGTGTGGTGGCTTACTATCAGCTCTCTGGGAGGCAGACTCTGCTTCATATTAGGGCTCTGGTTGCATTAAATGGTTGCGTTTCAGTGGGAGTTAGGTGCCTAAATACCTTAAAAGGCCTCACCTCATTCCTTCAGATACTGTGGATGTTACAATGTATTAGGCTTGTTTCTCCATTCATTTACACCATGTAGTGTTGCAGCTGCTGAATTATTCTTCTATACTAAATATTTCTTCTAAATATTTAATTGAAAATATAAGATATAGGATTTTTTAAAAACTAGATTTTTTTTAGTGTAATTTGGTGTAACCACTTTTAGAAGCAAAATAAAATTAATTGATGCTCATCATAATCAAACACATGCTAACCATTTCCAATAAAACATAGCTGCCAAGAAACAAAACAAAACAAAAACTCAGTTCACTTAAAGCAATAGACCAGCAGTCATTAAATATCTTTAACCTTGAATGTATAATATAATGTTATTAAGTATTTAAAAAAGAAATTGTATGACAACTCAAGTAGTCTTTGCTATTATGTTAAATAGTTAAATGTCTGTTAAATAATTTAGATAATTATGTGCAAATATAATATTTGTTAAAAATATAGACAGTGTTTCCAAAAATAGATTTATACCTTTTCAAATGTACTGTTAAATAATCAATAGTGTATGCATAGAATTCCTCAATGTTAGAATATAGTCAGTCACCACTAATGAACCAAAGTGACATTTGATGACACATTGAGGAGTAACATTCTTAAAATAACTGAAGCGGATAGAATAAATCTCTGGATACAGTGTCATAGTTCTGAGTATAATCTAGAAGGAATGTAATGAAAGTATCAGTTAATGCCTTAGTCAACAATGATCTGGATGGTAGATTTTAGGAAGATTGTAGCAATATATTTTATGATCTAGTATACATAATTTACATCTTTCAAAAGGTCAATAGGTGATGAATGAAACATTGTATTATTCACAAACTAAAACAAAATGCAATTAGGATTTATGTTTCATAAGTGTAGACTTTCAGCTAATTAAATATGAATTTCAACAATGCTAAAATTGGTTACTACTATTTAAGTCTAGTGAAATTGAAGGGAAAGTGAAAGAAATTCTAACTAAAGGTGAGCCAGGGTCACATGTTTGGAACCAGATTCAGATGTCTGGAATTAGGTTTTGGCTCAGGCCTACATCTAAGGGCCATTCATGTGAAATGTGCTAGTATCACCATCAGTTTGGGATTAGAAATTTTACCCCAAGTGTGTGACAGATTCTTTGACATATACAGTGGATCATGCAAAACTAACAATTTCTGGGGGGAAAAAAACAATAACCCTGTGTTCTGGGATCTAGCAAACTTGCCAGAACACGATAAAAATGAGTAGGACATTAGCTCATTACATGGCCTTGACCACATGTACATTGGCTTGATCCCCATATTGGCTTTTGTGTGGTGTACAGCAAAGTGAACAAGAGTGTTGTGTTACACCACAAGTATGAGTGGAACTATTTGTGGGCATAATTTGAACTGAGGGAAGACAGGGAAAATTATTCATTCAATACATCACTTTACATAAGAACATAAGAACGGCCGTATCGGGTCAGACCAAAGGTCCATCTAGCCCAGTATCTTGTCTACCGACAGTGGCCAATGCCAGGTGCCCCAGAGGGAGTGAACCTAACAGGCAATGATCAAGTGATCTCTTTCCTGCCATCCATCTCCACCCTCTGACAAACAGAGGCTAGGGACACCATTCCTTAACCATCCTGGCTAATAGCCATTAATGGACTTAACCACCATGAATTTATCCAGTTCTCTTTTAAACGCTGTTATAGTCCTAGCCTTCACAACCTCCTCAGGTAAGGAGTTCCACAAGTTGACTGTGCGCTGCGTGAAGAAGAACTTCCTTTTATTTGTTTTAAACCTGCTGCCTATTAATTTCATTTGGTGACCCCTAGTTCTTGTATTATGGGAATAAGTAAATAACTTTTCCTTATCCACTTTCTCAACATCACTCATGATTTTATATACCTCTATCATGTCCCCCCTTAGTCTTCTCTTTTCCAAGCCGAAGAGTCCCAGCCTCTCTAATCTCTCCTCGTATGGGACCCTCTCTAAACCCCTAATCATTTTAGTTGCCCTTTTCTGAACCTTTTCTAGTGCTAGAATATCCTTTTTGAGGTGAGGAGACCACATCTGTACACAGTATTCGAGATGTGGGCGTACCATGGATTTATATAAGGGCAATAATATATTCTCTGTCTTATTCTCTATCCCCTTTTTAATGATTCCTAACATCCTGTTTGCTTTTTTGACCGCCTCTGCACACTGCGTGGACATCTTTAGAGAACTATCCACAATGACGCCAAGATCTTTTTCCTGACTCGTTGTAGCTAAATTAGCCCCCATCATGTTGTATGTATAGTTGGGGTTATTTTTTCCAATGTGCATTACTTTACATTTATCCACATTAAATTTCATTTGCCATTTTGTTGCCCAATCACTTAGTTTTGTGAGATCTTTTTGAAGTTCTTCACAATCTGCTTTGGTCTTAACTATCTTGAGTAGTTTAGTATCATCTGCAAACTTTGCCACCTCACTGTTTACCCCTTTCTCCAGATCATTTATGAATAAATTGAATAGGATTGGTCCTAGGACTGACCCTTGGGGAACACCACTAGTTACCCCTCTCCATTCTGAGAATTTACCATTAATTCCTACCCTTTGTTCCCTGTCTTTTAACCAGTTCTCAATCCATGAAAGGACCTTCCCTTTTATCCCATGACAGCTTAATTTACGTAAGAGCCTTTGGTGAGGGACCTTGTCAAAGGCTTTCTGGAAATCTAAGTACACTATGTCCACTGGATCCCCCTTGTCCACATGTTTGTTGACCCCTTCAAAGAACTCTAATAGATTAGTAAGACACAATTTCCCTTTACAGAAACCATGTTGACTATTGCTCAACAGTTTGTTTTTCTATGTGTCTGACAATTTTATTCTTAACTATTGTTTCGACTAATTTGCCCGGTACCGACGTTAGACTTACAGGTCTGTAATTGCCAGGATCACCTCTAGAGCCCTTTTTAAATATTGGTGTTACATTAGATAGCTCAGTGGTTTGAGCATTGGCCTGCTAAACCCAGGGTTATGAGTTCAATCCTTAAGGGGGCCACTTAGGGATCTGGGGCAAAATTGGTCCTGCTAGTGAAGGCAGGGGGCTGGACTCGATGACCCTTCGGGGTCTCTTCCAGCTCTATGAGATAGGTATATCTCCATATATTATTATTAGCTAACTTCCAGTCATTGGGTATAGAAGCCGATTTAAAGGACAGGTTACAAACCTTAGTTAATAGTTCCGCAACNGTTAGACTTACAGGTCTGTAATTGCCAGGATCACCTCTAGAGCCCTTTTTAAATATTGGTGTTACATTAGCTAACTTCCAGTCATTGGGTACAGAAGCCGATTTAAAGGACAGGTTACAAACCTTAGTTAATAGTTCCGCAACTTCACATTTGAGTTCTTTCAGAACTCTTGGGTGAATGCCATCTGGTCCCGGTGACTTGTTAATGTTAAGTTTATCAATTAATTCCAAAACCTCCTCTAGTGACACTTCAATCTGTGA
>QXTE01000060.1:3330744-3365858 GCA_003942145.1 Platysternon megacephalum | reverse complement strand
ATCATCAAGGGGCCCCACTGGTTGTTTAGCAGGCTTCCTGCTTCTGATGTACTTAAAAAACATTTTGTTATTACCTTTGGAGTTTTTGGCTAGCCGTTCTTCAAACTCCTCTTTGGCTTTTCTTATTACATTCTTGCACTTAATTTGGCAGTGTTTATGCTCCTTTCTATTTGCCTCACTAGGATTTGACTTCCACTTTTTAAAGGAAGTCTTTTTATCTCTCACTGCTTCTTTTACATGGTTGTTAAGCCACGGTGGCTCTTTTTTAATTTTTACTGTGTTTCTTAATTTGGGGTATACATTGAAGTTGGGCCTCTATTATGGTGTCTTTAAAAAGCGCCCATGCAGCTTGCAGGGATTTCACTTTAGTCACTGTACCTTTTAACTTCTGTTTAACTAACCCCCTCATTTTTGCATAGTTCCCCCTTTTGAAATTAAATGCCACAGTGTTGGGCTGTTGAGATGTTCTTCCCACCACAGGGATGTTGAATGCTATTGTAAATCATTAAATCATCAATAAAATATTGAATTCTCATTCATTATTACTTGTATTACAGTAGCATCTAAAAATGGAGCCCCTTTGTGCTAGACAATTTACATACCCATTGCCCTGTAGAGCTTACTGTCTAAATAAACAAGGCAGTCACAGGTTGAGTGAAAAGAAATATTAACCCCATTTTATAGCCAGGTTCAGAAAGATATTTGCCCAAGGTCATGCATGAAATCTGTGGGAAAGCCAGGAATTGGCTCAGATCTCCTGAGTTCCAGTCCAGTTCTTTAACTGCAACATCACTCTTCTGTTCCTTTGAATAAATTATCCTACCAGCGGTATATGGAGTAGTTACCTGCACTGAGTAGAACTGAGTCTTAAGATTTAAAGGAGGTGTAAAAAATTTTTGTGTGAAAAAGGTTTTGACTGAAACACTTTATCTCAGTGTTCATCCCCCCCGCCCCCTTTTTTTTCCAATGGAGGAAAATGTGTAAAAGTGAGAGAATTTCCTCCCATGGTTTTCTCATTTTGTTAATCTAACCCCTCCCCCATTTTGAAAGAGTTACAAAAAATGTTTGCGCTTTTCCCATTGAAATATTTGAACCTTTTAAATAAAATTTAAAAATATTTTTGGAATTCATTTTCAGAAATTTGAACACTTTTGTCAAAAATCTAAAAATGTCACACAAAATGTAGGACTCCCCTTATTTTTTCATTGTTTTCATTTTTTTTCATAAAACACGCACTTTTTCAACGATCTTTTCTATAGTCTCTGGCACATTCACTTCCTTGCCCTCAACAGTAAACAGGAACAAATTTTGGCGGCATGTCTAAGGAGACACTAGCTTAAGTAAGAGCCTCAGCTTTTAAGTTAGTTGCTTAACGACATCCTCCATTTTTAGCCTTACTCCTGCTACTAATGTGAAGCAATGTGCAACTCTGCTGTGCCAGATCAAGTGTATTATATCAAGTTATGAAATTTTTTTGCACTGCACCAAAATGGTTTGAAAATGAAAAAAAAAAATTCCATGTCCTGTTTCTTTGGCTACCATTGGGCTAAGGATAACAGCAATTAAGACATAATTGATTGTTTAAACAATAACCCACTTTTGTTTGGCTTTGGGAACATCATGTCCATGTCATAAGTCTTCAGTTCTCAGTTCTTCAGAAATTTTCAATTTCAGATAAGTTTTTTATGTTGAAATTTTCCGTGGGCTATAGTTCATTTTGCATGGAGGTTAGTCCCAACCTCTAGGGATGAGATTAAGAAAATTTGCTAGACTTGTTGGGGACAGATTCTCAGTTGATATAAAAAGGTGTAGCTCCAATGAAATCAATACAGTTATGTCAATTTACTCAAGTGCAGCAGTTTTCTTTTTGCTTTTAGGAGAAGAAGGGGAACTGAGCTCCCATGAATTCCTCTTCTTATGTTATTTTATCTATCTGACTGTCTGATATTGCTAATGTGCCCATTATTCTGGTATATAAGATCCTTGGGGGTGTCGTGAACAAATACCCCTAGGCAGTAATTTGATAGCATAGACTCAAGCCTGAGGCCCGTTTAATACACACATACACAATGCATTGGGGTAGTGGACTGCAAAACCACTCCCACGAACAAGAGGTTACAAGCACATTTTATAGAGCAAAACCGCAATTACATACACAGCGCAAATGCATTACATTATGGGGTACCTTTCTGGACTTATAGACAACCCACCCCCGTGTGTTCCATGGGGAGGATGGTTGGATGACCAGTTCTTTCCGATGGAAACTTTCAACATGTCCTGGACACGTAGAGTTAGCATTCCGTGACCATGGTGGTTAGGCCCTATTAAGGGCATAGCGTGACAACTACCCTGGGCACACAGGGGTTTACAAAAGGGCAGTTAGAGAACAACAATTCCGGTTACAAAAGATAGATTGCAGAAATGTTCCAGTACAGGTTACCGGAACATTTCAATACATACTTTCATAGCAGAGCCAGCCAACAGCAATATCTTTTACTGGGTGTTAATATTTTTCCTGGTTTATAAGCATTAGTAGGGCATTGGGTAGGGGGTACATAGTGGGACAAAGAAGGGGGTATGGTTTCCCCCAATATGACCACTAGGACTACTGCTATGCTAAATTATTACAGGTTATTGGTTACATATCAGCCTTATTGCTTTATAACTGTAACAGCAGAAGCAAACAGTATTCAGAAGTAACAGTTTATGCAGGCACGTAGGCAAGCTGGACCAAGGCCAAAGGTGCTGTTACAAATATTCCAGTTCCTCTTTCCTCCGGCCTTCCCTCCTCCCCTCTCCAGGGCAGCATAGTCTGGTTCAGGCTTTGCTTTTAGCTGGTACAGGATAGGCCCTGGTGAGAGCCCACAGAGGGGGTTGCTGTTACAAGGGTCATTAAGGCCTCCTACTGTTATAGGGGCCACAAAAGAGGCTCCCCCCCCCATCTGATGCCAAGTGGGCATCCGGCTGGGCCTTGGGGTAAGGAGGAGGACTAACCTTTCGGTGGGTATGGGCATACAGGGGTTTACCTAAAGGGGGCACAATTTAAAGGCAACAGCACTTATATGCTAAGTAACGATTCCATTATAAAAGCATTGATTACAGATAGGTTTCAGGATGAGTCTTAATAGCCTTTAGCATAACAGACAGTACGAGCAAATTAATATAAGCAGATGCATTTTAAACCTTGAGCAATGCCTGTTACAAATAGTCCTCTCTCTGCTAGTTCCTCTTTCCTTCCCCCTCTCCTCAAAGTGCAGCCTAGTCTGGTTCAGGCTTCTGGTCTGACAGTTTTGAGCCAGGCCAGGGGGGGATAGAAAAGAGGGGAGAAAGTAGCTTGGAGGGGACAAAGAAAAGGGGGGGGGATTTCCTCCACAGGGGGAAAATAAAATAAAATAATTCTGCTTCTGTCTGCTCTCAAACTTCCATTTACTGCTTTACTTAATGCAACTTTGTTTATTTCCATGGGCCATTCTTCTTTTGCCCTTATCGGGCTTGAGTAAAAGATGGGTCTTCCGTCATGGCCTGACAGTGTCGGATGGTTCTTATCTCCAGAGGTAGGAAATATGATAGCTAAATGACTTCTGTCAAGAATGTCTTGTCCCTGGACAGTATATGGCATCAAACACTGGTGTGATATGCTCTCTTCAGTTTGTCTTACCTACAAGGTGGGATACTATGTGTTTAGAGTGTTTTCCTGTAGTGTAGCTTAGAGGCGAGTAAATCATGGATCACAGTGGGAAAGTCCATCCAAAGAAATGGCTGAATTTTCCTGGATATTGCTATTTATAAGTCTCAGAGCAGGAATGAATCCAAGAGGGCCCAAAAGACTGTGCTCCACATTGACAACAGAGGGCAAGCTGGCTTATAATTACTTCTCCCTATGAGAATCATCTCGTTTTGCTTAGATTCATCTTGAACAGATACTCTTCATCTGTCCATTTATTTTCTCAAGCTCTGAAGCATCTGGAAAACAGTATGATAGAGCTATGACAATTTAAAACAGCTGTGGATCTGCTCCTAGGTATCTAGAGATGCATTAACCAATTCCTCCTTGTACCCCACCTCTAATTTGTCACTTTAAACCAGCACATCTCTCTAGTGTTGGCCACAAACCAATCTGAACAAGAAATTAAGCATTGCTAACTCCCCTTTAAAGGGTGTTAGCAAACAAACCTGTCACATTTGTAGAATCTTTGAACAATTCTGAGGTCTCTTCATCATTCCCATTTCACCATATGTTGATTTTAAAATGCCTTTTATCATTCGAGTCATGATTAGCATTTATAAGAGCTATGGGGATGCATCACAAGGAATCTATCCCTGAAACAGCATTATTTATTGATCTTGTTTTCAAAAAAGAAATTACCATTTCTATTTCATTGCATTGTATTTCACAATGAAATGTGAAATGTACAGTTCACTTCAATAAGGCCCCATTATTTCACACATTAGAGACAGTTGTTACTTATAATGGACATTTTGGATCAATTACATTTAACTGTGTTGTCACTTAGCTTCCAAAAAGCAGCCTCACAAATGAGCTTTGGAGCCTGTAGAAACCAGGATAGCATGTTGTACTCATCATGAATCCCTTAAAAAGCCCTGGAAATAGAGTGATTTAAACTCAACATTCATCAGTGAAGCTCAGGCTGGCATCTTGCCATTTCTATTAGAGAATATGGATTTTTACTTTTCAATAGAAAAAATTGGGATCCTTGGCAAACTCACCACATTTCAAGAATTAATCTAAGAGCCAAGTAAAATGGAACCCAAACAATCAAAGTAAGACCAAGCATGGTCTAATGCATGGGACCCTACACTGGGCTTTGGAGGACATGGGTTCATTTCCTGGCTCAATCACCAACGTACTGTGTGACCTTGAGCAAGTAACTCAGCTGACCCCGTGCATCAGTTCCCCAATCTCTATCTCATAGAGGAGTTGTGACTGCAAAAATCAGTCCCTGATTATGAGGTGCTCCGTTGTTTATTGGAGTGTGATGAAGGTCTATATAAGTTTCCTAAATAAATGGGTTCAGCTGCAGATATGCTTTTCAGAACTGCATGGGGGACATGAACCCTTTTCAAATACATTTGTTCTTTTGTCCTCTTTCTCGTCCTCTCACTGCATTCCTTCATAAGACCTAAGAAGATAAGAATGGCTATACTAGGTCAGAACAATGGTCCACCTAGCCCAGTATCCTGTCTCTGACAGTGGCCACTACCCCGTGCTTCAGAGGGAATCAACAGAAGGACAATTATTGAGTGATTCATCTCATCATCCAGTCCCAGCTTCTGGCAACTGGATGTTTAGTGACTCCTGGAGTGTGAGGCTACATCACTGACCATGTTAGCTAACAGCCATCGATGGACCAGTCCTCCATGAACTTATCTAATTCTTTTTTGAACCCAGTTATACTTTAACCTTCACAATATCCCCTGGCGAGGAGTTTCACAGGTTGGCTGTGCCTTGTGCTCAGGTCACATCAGAGAAAGAGGGGAGTTAACTGTAGAAGAGATGTTTACCTCCTTTATACATCTTAGAAGCTTATGAGTGGAGGACTTTTTGCTTTCTCTAAAATTCCTTTTATTGTGTACTCCCTTTTTCTTTATTGAGTTGTGTGGAATTCAAATTGGGATTTTATTCATTATTTGGTGGTTGACTCTTAGTCTAGAAATTTAGACTGTAAACTCTTTGGGGGGAAGGGACTGTTTTTTCCTTTGTTTTTGTACAGCACGTAGCACAATAAATTCCTGGTCCATGACTCAGGTACTAGTTACTCAAATAATACAAATACTAACAATACGTTATGATAAAATGTGAGAGTCTTACTTAAATGACTAATTCTATGACTAATTCTAACTTATTCATTATTTGCGGTAGATATTATTCAGGCTGTTTTACTAGGTATTCTCTAGACCAATGTTTCCTCAATGACCGGTCCGTGGACCAGCACTGGTCCCTGAGATCTCCCTGATACAGTTTAGGAAGGCAGCAAGCCAGTCCCTGGTATCAAAAAGGTTGAGAAACACTGTTCTAGACACATCTTCATTGTTTTGTTTCTTCTCCAAGGAGATAGGTTCTATCTGCTTGCTCAACCTGTCATTGAAATGTAAGCAAAAAAATACAGATGAGACTTCTATAGAAAACTATATAGGAACTGATGTTTCTGTGATTCCAAATGGAACTGAACTCATGGACAGGTTTTGTCTTGCCTCACAGCCCCCATCCTGTTCTCACTATCTACCAAAGTGTTGGGGGGGGGAGAGAAGGGGGGAGAGGGGAGATGTTGAGCTGGCTAAAATTTCACCTGATGCTAGGTCTTTGCTCTCCACAGTTCTTTGTAAGTTTATACTTGAAAATGTTTTTTCAGCAATATAAATTGGGTGATCAATTTGATTTCCACTGACAGTAAATTAGATATGTTGGGCCTGGTTCTCTATCTCCTTACACACAGTAGTCCTGGGTACCTGTGGGTGTAAAATGTTACCAAATCAGAATAACATTTTACATCCAATTTGTACTCACTTTGCACACTTGTAACTTAATATAAAGGGGCAAGGCAGTGGGGAATCGGATGCAAAAAATGTCTGTCTATGCAATGTAAAATGTTGGAAGAAAATTAGAAGCTACTGAAAAAGTATGAATGAAATCCAGGATACACTTTTAGCTGTGGAGATGAAAGAAGACTATTCTAAGACATTCACTGATGTATTAATCCAGGCTAGCAGGCTAGCACCCCCTTTGCAATTGAGAACCTTTTCAGTGGTCTGGTGGTACAAAGTTCTCTAAACCCACTGACTTGGCCACTGCATAGGAGAATCCTCCACTGGCACAGAAGTGCTTTAGGTTCTCTTACATCCACACCCTGCAGGCTGCCAGCACAGGGGGCATGACTGGGGTTCACTTATGCCCTCTGGAGGCTGAAACAACCCTTCAATGTTCTGGGCAGCCAACATACATTAGGGCAGCCAGATGGCCCCAGGAATTGCAAGGGGGAATGCAGAAGTGACCTACTGTCACCTGTATAACCCTCTAAATCAATTCCGCTGAGTGCTCCTTGACTATAGCAGCGGCTTAGTGCCAATATAATTTTGCCCAGGAAATTTGAAGCTATAGAAAATGCTGCTAAAATCTGTAAAGCGTGTGCTGGGCTTTCCTCTAAATCTTGAATAGGGAGATTTGCATAATTCTGTGTTAAAATTCTTAAACTTCCTTTGTGACTGCAATCCTCTGCCTTTACTATTTACTACTTTGTATCCGTAATAGGAATTCTATAGTTATGCTTACAGTAAAATCCAGTGTTTTGCATGATTATTCTATTCTTACCATTACCTACTGGTTGTGAAAGGCTTATCAAGTCTGGTGTGAGGAACAAAGGTAATACTTTTATCAAAATAAAGAGAGCCATATTTTCCCAGATATTTTTCAAAAGCCTATATATGCAGGGAGAAGGAAGCTTCTGACATTTTTTTTCTGCAGGCCTTACGGGGTTTTCATTGAGTATTTCAGCGATGAATCAGGTGCTATGTTTTGTTTGTTTTTTAAAGATTCTTTAAAGCTGCTGGAAAATGTTTCAGATTCTTTGAAGCTGCTGGAAAATGAGAGAGAGAAAGAAGAAAATGTTTCCATCTAACTGAAATTACAGTTGTTCAAGAACATATTGATTTAAATAGAAATACACTGATGTAAAACTGGATTAATAATGTGGGAAATCAGACACTGGAAGATTGGTTAGCATTTTTCATTAGATAGTACCACAGAAGATATGGGATGCATTTTCAGTGTGGGTTTCAAAAATTGCCTGAAATTCACCTTACTGAAGATGTTTGGGGTTCAATAATTATAATTTATAGTATTTTGATTATAGAGCTGGCTGGCTTTAATCTTTTCTCTGTCGTTGGTGAGATTCTGAAGACAGGTTCTGAATACTGCTATGTGTACATAGTAAAAACATGTAAACAGAAGCCCAATTGGTCCAAGGAACAACAGATTATCTAGTTTTCCATAAGATTTTATTTGTATTAAGAGGCATAAGACATGCAGAAAATTGGAAAGGATACATTCTCCTGACACTCTTCAGGAGTGCCATTACACTAAAATAATGAATTCCTAGTGCTTGTCAGCTGAAGATGTTGCTCATGAGAAGAGAATATTCACTATTTCCATTAAACTCCAGTAGATGCATATGTCCCAGCACATTCTACAGTCCCCAATGAAATTTCAGCCATCAAATCCAATTTGGCCAGCCATGCAATCTCAGAAAACAAGGTTAATAAGACATTAGAAAAATGATGGTGAATTTGCCCCAGCCTGGCAAATATCTAAAAAGCTACCACTCTTCCGAAATGATGAGCTATCAAGCTGAGGTCCCTTCTGCCTCTGTCTGGTAGCTGTCCAGTTGGAAGTAAAAGATCTTATTATGCTTTTCAAAATTAGTGATGTTTAACCCCAGTGTCCAGGCCAACATTCTTTCTCCTAACAAAAGCAAGCAGGTTATCATGTTGAAAGCAATTTTTGATTTTTACTGAACATACATTGCTTTAAGCAGTTGCTTGAACAGTCACCACTGTAGCAATATGAGACTCACTGCTTTGTAAGGCACTTTTGGAATGCCTTGAAGACAGTGTAAAGCCAAACAGTACTTCATGTAGGCTTTTCTTTTCTACTCACTGTTAACTTTTTCTATCAACGCTCGCTATCTGCATTGTAATATTTCTGTGCTTCACTCTTAAGCATAACAAAATGCTGGCTATCTGCTGACGATGTTTACTTAATCTCTGCACTTGACAGTTTAATTATCAAAGACAGACAGGCAAATAAGATATCAATTTCAAATATGTCCAAAAAGAGTACTCTGTGAATAAAAACAAAAGGTTCCAAAAATTCGTCTTACCCTGCCCCAGTATGTGGCTGCAGCAAATTGCTTTGTTCTGTTAGGAAAAAAAAATTAAAAACATGTTCTGTTGGTTATTGCATGGTATGTTTTATTATTATTACTACTTAACATTTACATTGCAATAGAAACTAGGAGCCTCACCATGTGCTAGGTGCTGTACAAACTTATAGAAAATGACAGTCCCAACGAACTTACAATCTAAAAGACAAAATAAGTGGAGAGTTGAGGTAAGGGCAGAGCAGATGGGGTAACCATTATAATAGGATGTGCGCTATTCTTAGCCAATCAGGTGTAGTGGTTGCAGATCATCACCCGCTCAGAGACGATCAGATTATATATATATATATATATATATAACTAAACAGGTCTGTTTTGAGGAATGACCTGTGAGATATAGTACTATAAGGTGTCACACACCAATGCCAATATGTAAAAGGGACTTACTGTGCAACATCTCATTTTATGTCATATGATCCCATAGCTGAAAAATTAACATATATGAAGGAACATTACATCTTTGATCTATACCTTATTTCAGGCAAAATATAATGGGGAAAAAACCCATCTATATCAAATGGAGTTAATTCTTCATTTCCCCCAAAATACTGTAGTATATGATAATTCAGTGTTAACAGCAGAATAAGCGCTTTACAGTTAATCATGTTTCTCAGCCAATCTTATCTTTCTCTCCACCTTTCTTTGTCTTTGTCATGCTCTCTGGAGTGGTTCATACCCATGAATGTCAACCTCCAGGCCTACTGTCAAAAGCGGGGCAGACACCCCAAATGGGTGGTATGTTCTATAATTAGACTGGACCAACCCAGTAACAAATGTGAAACCCTGGATCACTGTAACAGTCTTACTATGGAGTCACAGACAGTCCCCTTGGGCTCTCTGGTCTATCTTGCCACC
Organism: Platysternon megacephalum; assembly: GCA_003942145.1. NCBI lineage: Eukaryota > Metazoa > Chordata > Testudines > Platysternidae > Platysternon > Platysternon megacephalum. The sequence goes on along the minus strand of QXTE01000060.1, from coordinate 3,356,049 downwards.
CAGGTAAGCTGGGCTTAGTGATAAATGGTCACATACACCAAAAATCATAAAATATTTAGGTTGCTCCCAGTCCAAAGAGACCAGTCACATACCCCAGATCAATTTGTACCTTAGCTCTCTCACCAACAACAACGCCTGTAGCCAATACTGTAATAAACTAGGAAAAAGAAATGAGAGTTATTTCAAGGTTAAAGCAAGCAAGTATATATACACAACTGAGTTTCAGTCTGTGATTCAAAAGGTGAGAGATGTAGCAATCCGTCAGTATTTAATGTCTTTGTAGGGATTAACCCAGGTTGACCCTGGGGAGATCTGCTTTTTGTTTCTTAGCTCCAGCCCTTCTGAAAGTCCAAACAGCAAAAATATGAAAACTCTTCATGTTATATATTTTTATTTCCCTCTTCCAGCATACAAACCAATGGGATGAGGTCTTCTGCAAATACTTCTCCATGGGTGGATGGTTTAACCAGCGTCCCTGTCTTTTTATTTTGGTTTATCTTCTATTAAGGTTAGTTGCTGAATCTGTTTCATAATAGCCTATGAATTGACACTAAAGTTTACATGCCAATCACAAATCAACTACATCTAATTCTTCATTGTAAAGGAAAGATGAATTCAAAAACGTGTAATCACATCAGCCCTGATAAATTCCCTTAGCAGCCTTTCATCCCTCAGAGCTAAATTTCTCTGCAATAAGCTACTGTAGATATTCCTGAAATAGAAAAGAGAATAAGGAAAGGACAGTTGATGCTTTTCTTGTTATGACACCACAGTGATAAATCTCCTTGCACTCATCAAGGAGTTTCAAACATCTGCCTGTTTATAATGCAGTCAGAATTTACAGTCTTCTCCTACCATGAATCAGACTAAGCAATGATATCCCAGTCTGTGTTTTACAGTGTGTACAACAGTAACTACAGTAGCAAGAGATGTGGATGAACAAGAAACGTTTAAATTCTGTAGTATTCTAACATACTTTGTCATTTGTCTGAACTTTCTTACTCCCATTTTTACTCCCAAAGATTGGCTGTCCTCTGACCTATGTAGGATAAGTTCCCTTGACACCTGCTGCACCCAGTGAAATCTGCTATGAGATAAATTCCATGTTAGAGCTATTTTGATAATTCAATTAACCAGCATGGCAAAACTCCCTTTAGATAATTAAATAAAACTTACTAAGATTTTTTTTTCTTAATGCCCATGTTTTTCATGAAACATGCTTGTGATCATCACAATAATATCCAGTGCTGCAAATTCCTGTGCTATCCTTTTAATTCACTCTAATGTGCCACAGATAGAGATGTTGTAACTGAGTAGACACGTTGCCCCTGTCTCAGGAGGCAAAAAGGGGTTTGTTTTTCAATAGCTAGCTTAACATGATTGACAAGCCCTCTCCTAACACTCTTTAAGATGTAGTCAAACATGTTCAAAGGTATATTATCTGGCAATGTTCTAGCCTGGAGAGAGCCTGAGCAACAACACAGAATCTGCATTCCCTCACTTTCATGCAGCAGAGGAGAGATCCATGTGTGGAGGATTCTCCTCTGGTTCTGAATCTGGAAAGGACTATCTAAAGAGGAAGGTAAGAAGGATGGTTGAGTGAGTGGTCAGGGCAGAGGAGATGAGGGTTCAATTCCTTATTCCACTACCCCATTTGTAAAAGGGATAACAGTACATCTCTACCTCACAGGAGTGTGGTGATCATGGATGCATTAAAAGATCATGAAGCACCTGGACACTCTGGCAATGGGGGCTTGTCACCACCTCTTGGTGCAGTCTTTCTAGGAACCCAGCTTGAAATTTGCCTACAGTTAGACCAGTCCATAAACTCTTAACCCAAATGGAGTCCCTTATACTTCAGGACTTGCAGGGTACTTGCTAATTTCTTAGAGACAGCCTGAATTGGGGCTGTAGCCCCCTGTTACCCCAGGGCAGAATGCTGACAGTTCTGATAGCTGTATGGTCATGTGGTCAGCCTGATTACCTGAAAGCAAGGAAAACTCTCCCCTCCCTTCTACCTATGCTTATCGTGTGGTTTGTATGCCCCATTAAGGGGCTATTTACATATCATAGTAGAGATCTGGAGCATTAATATCTATGTATGTAAAACAATGCATTTATATGAACTACAATATAAGTAACATCGGCATGTGTGTGTTTGGGGGAGGGAGAATGTCTGTATTACTGTACTAGTAGTGTAATACTAAACCTAAGCAGAAAGATAAAAGTAGAAGTTGGACATCAGTTCTTTGATTCATCATCATTTTTTATTACTCCTGGGATACAACAAAAATGTTGTTAGCCTCCTCTCAAGTTGATTTCTCCCCCAGGGTAGAGCTCAAACTTTTAGTTCTATATACCTTATCCCCAGAAAAAAAACCTCCATGCCAATGTCACTCCGGGCAGTCTCACTGCTCTATATTCTCTACATGAGTTTTCTTACATATTATAATATCACATCAGTTTTGTTGTACCAATCCATCAGAGGGATCTGATTCCATTCAGCTATAGTGAAGATGTCCTTTGGAGCTCTGATGTTGTAATCAATGCCATTGATGTGGCTGTTCTGACATGATGCTGGTAGTGATAATTAGGTACTTCAAATACGCTCATCCTACAAACCATCTCTTCTCTGTTGTTATATCATATGCATTTACATTCAGCATATATAGCTCCTGGTTAGATTTTTGGGGAAATTCGGTAAAGAATAAGAAAACACATCCATTTTTTATAATGCTAGTTAAGGATGAGATCCCTACTGCCGTATACATTTTTGTTAAAACTCCCACTGATCAGAGTTTAGTTTCAGGCCTTACATGTGGTCACCCTGGCAACAGTCAATATATTGCTGTAGCAAGTGGTGAAACTATTGATGTGATCAGTTATTATCTTTTCTGCTTTCTGTCCAAAATTCCTCATCACCTTTGACAAATACACATTTTAAAGAGGAAATACACAATGAAGTCTTCTCTTTCAGACTAGAAGTGCCCATATTTCTGACACTGAGTGCTGTTTTGGGAAATTGTCAGGAACCCAACAATGACACATACGTTGCAGATGTGTTTACTTGCACTCGTATAAAAGTAAATGCACAAGCCTATACTAATATTTAATGTGTTTGATGTTGCATCTGTCTTGTAGATGAGTAGAAATTGGTTCTTGCGATCTAGATTTCAAAATAGTCCAGAGTTGGGAGGTGTCAGGGTTAATTTACCTGTACCCTGTCCCTTAAAGGATTGGAGCTCTGCATTGCTAAATTACAGAGTTCCCTCAGGTCTGCGTTTCCCAAGTAGGTGGCTCCATTTAGACTGGAGGTTAGATGTTAGGTTTAAAGGACGAGCCTAAATGTGAAGATCAAGAGCTGACTTCACTTCAGGGCCGTTGTTGAAGTTGGGTTTTTTAATGTGGGAATCAATCAAAATCTAAGCCAAATTCATCCAACTCTAATTTTGACCTTCACCTTTTTTCAAATCCACAAGAAAATAATATTTCTTATAGAAATGGGCCAGAGCCCTGAACCTTGGACCCTGAGTGGGATCTAGGTCCAAACTTTGCTAGTCATTGCACCTAGTGGTCAGGTACCAGTGTATTCTCTTTTACTTTCCTGAAGACTTTACAGTGTATAAATAATACTAAAGGATCAGGGACAACCCTCCTCTTCTTTTCTAGTGCTTAAATGTAATTTCCAAGGTTTGAGGCAATATTGTAAGTAATGAGGCACTATACCTCATCTGACTGAAAATATATACTTGTGACATGGATATTAATGGGATTATGGCAGTGGTCTTGGATAATAAAATTAATTACACATGCCAGTAAGAGAGATGTTTCATACAAAAATGTCAGCCATGGTTGTGAAGTATCATCAGTATTTTACATGGTGCTGTATGCATTTGATTCAAGTTGGGAAGCAATTTGGAGCTAAACGTAGGGCTACTCTACACCAGAATGGCTTTGTTGATACAGCTATACTGGTATAGCTATAACAGCATAGCCCCCAGTGGAGGTGCATCTTATACTACCATGAGGAGATCTTTTGCCAGTATAGTTAAACAACATTAGCTCTACCGGCAAAAAGCCTCTTGCCTATACAGCTGTATATACATAGGAGTTTTGCCAGCATGACTGTCAGTTAAGGGGTGTAGATTTTTTTTCACGCTCCTGACCAACATAGCTATGTCAGCAAAACTTTGTACTATAGACCTGGCCTTTGTTTCAGTGACACTGTCGTACCTCTGGAGTAATTCCACTGACATTTTTTTCAAATTTACATCTAAGCCATCATCAGTCATAGTATGTAAATGAAATTGGGTGCTTTCAGCAAATAAGGTGCCAGGAGGCTGTACAGTTCTTAAGTAACAGCTGTGAATTGGTGAAGATATCAATACTGATTCTTGACGTTTGCAGGTGGAAGAGCTGGGAAAAGTTTTAGACAGAAGTTACCCAATGAGGTGAAGAAAATGCACAAGAGAGAGAACACTAGAGTAGGAATAATACTGCTTTTTCTTTTTTCTACTAATGTTTTTTAATCAATGTGGGGAAAAAATGGACTCTTTCCATGAATCTTTACCAGTCACACATGACAAGCTCAAATGTGAGCACCTAAAGATAGGTGTCCAAATTTCTATTTTGGCATCTAAATAACCACTTCCAAACTTACTATTTTGTAAGTGCTAAATTAGAAGGTCCAGTATAGTATGTTTTAAAATGTAGACCTGAAACAAAGGAATTATTTAGACTTTGTTATTAAGATTGGTTCTATCTTTAAGAAGAATTAAGCAAAATACAGGGAATTACTTCAAACAACATAAAATGCCAAAGGAAAAGAGTATTGTTGTCAAGGTCATACCCAGAGATTTGAAAATGTTGTATTATTTTACAAATTACTTAGAATGTAATTTAATAAAAGTAGCCTTTTTAGCATCCTTAAAATGTACTCTACCTTCACTATATACTGCACCTCAACCACATAACATACTTATATGGCCTGTCATAGTAGTTGAGTGTGGTCTGAAGTAAACTTCTTTCTCTTTATTAGACACAAGAGAGTAACATGAGAGCTGACAAAAGAGTGGAAGAACATGTAGTATTAGATACAGAAGCTTTGATAGCATTCACAAATTTCACCGTCCTTTCATTGGTGCTAAAACAGTAAGCTTTTTAATTATCATAACCTGAAAAGTATACATAAAACGTGAAATCTTTCCATTGTCTGAATTTTAACAAGCACAGATTTCAACGGGTATATCTTTAGTGATGGAACCACAAAGGGGTTTTCAGGTGCATTTTATTTCTCTTGTGCTCTTTGTATTTTTTTTAAACTTCAGGGATAGTTCTGTCCAGATTTTTTAAAATGGAAGAGCTTTGTTTTGCACTAGAGAAATTCAAGGATTGATTTATGCATTGCACTATAAGAGAACTTCACAAAATAAAAGCAGTAAGGAGCCCCTAATTTACATGGCTTGGATTTAATTTCCATTTTATAGTAAACAAGATTTACCAGTTTCTTCCTAAGAAATTATTTTTTTCATGTGAGATTAGACAGTTATCGTGAGACTGCCTCCTCTTTGCAATGACTTTTTTAGGCATGCCAAGAGAATCACAGAAAAAGTGATTTGTAAAAGAATTACGTTCAAAGACGAGCACGGCATGCATGATAAGAAGGGAGAACTACACTTTTTCTTAATTGTCACTCTTGCTTAACTTGTGTAAGGACTCAAAGGAATTTTTTTTTTATTTGAAACCAACATTGTTTTTGCAATGCGAGAAACTGAGCTGGGAGCAGCTGGTGTTTAAAGCCAAGATTTCCTTTTTTATCCCACTTTCTTTCATTTCAGACTGGAGCTCCCTGGGGCAATGAATAAACTGGAGCTGGGATAGTTCCTGGACAAAATTTTACTTCAAAGAGAAAGCAAACTCCTTTTCTTCCTATAACCTAATTTCTCCATTTGATGATAACAGGCACCAAAATCTAACTATTTTTGAAGGTAATGTTTGTGTTAGGTGTTTTTTGAAATAAAATAAACAAGACAGCATAACTCTAAAATAAGCAATAAATATTGCAGCTGTAAAAATTGAAATTATTTTAAATGTTCGAAAAAATGAACAAAAATATTTTGATAACCTGAACAGATTTTCCCCCTTTTCTGACATAAACATGTTTCGTGTCAGAACATTGATTGTATAGATGGATTTATAATCCACAAAACCATAAGTTTTTCATTTTTAGTTCACCCTTTCTCAACTTTACACCTGCTGTGTAATAGCTTACTATCTGAATAGTCCCATTGAAATGAATGTGTCTACTTACATCGTAAATTACCACTCAGTTTAAGTGGGGTTGGCACAATGCTAAAAGAATCTCTAGATTTTATCCTGGAAATTCCCTCCAAGCTTACTACAAATTCAGTGGGATAAGGCCTGATTCTTCAACCCTTACTCATATGAGTTCTGAAGTCAACAGGAGTTCTAAGAATGTAGGGCTTGCTGTCTGCAGGATTGGGCTCCTGTTGTGCTAAGCACTGTACAAATACAATCCCCGGCCCAAACAGGTCACAATCGAGGAAACCCACAGTCATCTAAACCTCCTTTACATCTAAGCACTACTTTCTGAGCTAGCCTCTAGCTCCCAGACTATCTGTTGCTAGTTTGGTACTTCAGAGAGTGACCTGAGGTTCTCGTCATTATGCATTTCACTTTTGTGATTCTTTTAAAAATGTGAACCTTTATTTTCAGGGGAGAAAAACAGAGCATCTATCTGTTAACTTTTTTATGATTCTATCTTATAGTGCAGGAACCACCTATGAGATGTGAGAAACTAACAAGATTTTCCTTTAGTAAATCACCTCTCGCAAAGTTGACAACTGAAGCAATTTCATTTTGCCATTGACAAGCTAGGACAACAATTTTTCTTCAGTACACTTCTTAAATTTCTGAACAGTCTTATGCACAGGCTTCATCTTCAACATATAACTGAACTTAGCCAAGTTTATTGTCTAAAGATAAAAGCAGTACAATACCAAAAAGAGACATACATACTCTCCTGCCGGGAAGCAATTCTTATCCTGCACCACGTTCACCATGCATAAAAGGTGTGCGCTTCAAAGACATGCATTTCAGCTTGTAATATTTATTGCATGATTTTACAAAAATCTTTATGCGTCACTAAAAGTTTAAGTATAACTCATTAGTTTGTCCATTTTTGTCCTTTGTACGTCCTTATACTTTCCTATATCTCATTTTGAATACTACATTCCAAGTGTTGATAATCCATGAAAGAACTCCCGAACTGTACTTGATACAAAGTATTCGTGTATTTTTCCTGTTTTCTAATGCGTAAGCTGATTTCAGCTTTGCAAAATGTTGAGGGATGCTTGATGTGGGTGAACAGAACTGTGGGAAGAGCATAATACTTAACAATTTCCTGACACACACACACATATATATAAAATGCATATTATATTACCATGCACAGAATACCTACTTATGTGGTGTATACTACATCTAATACATATGTATTGGCTAACAAATGATGTAGTTAAAAAGCATTGATAGTTTCCACCCCAGCTCTGTACTATTACAGATCCGTGTAGTCAGTAAGGGGTGTGAGAAGTGGTTGGTAATAAATACGATTTAATCCATATCACAAACAAACTTCTTTCTTCTAGGTTCCGTGCAATCTGAATACAAATTCCCTTACTTTCTTGGACTACTAGGTGGTCTCCTGTGACCTACTGTCTTTGCTGAAATCCATCTTGGGAGTTGCTGTCTTCAGAATTTACAATTTCTAAGGTTTTCCGAGGTCACAGATAAAATGCATTCTTTAACACCTCTATCCAAAGGCAACTTCACATGCTCCAACTTTTGTTTCTCTTTTAAAAGAGCTGTAAGTAAATAATCATCGAATTTCAACATTGATGAACGCTTAACTGTAGATATGGAAGGGAGGAGAAGAGTCATCGCTAACAATTAAAGCTGTACAAAATTCAGCAGTTTCATATGAACACTGTGGTTGATTACGATTCTAATGAATTTGCTCTCTCCAGCATCTTATTTTGTGGCCCAAGTTCAAACGACTCACTGCCCTATGGTGAACAGGAGTTTCACCCTCGTTCTCATAATGAAGCAATATACCGATTTTGTCATTAATATTGTGATTGTTGATGCTTAATTCAAAACCTCAGCTCCTGGAGACAGTTGATTAGGTGAGAATTTCAGCTTTCATTTTAAAAGTATGTTATATAGACAATGTATAGTTGGACTAGACATGCTCCTTGGCAAGGAAATTCTGGACCTCTGGATAGAATTATGCAGAAGTATGGGGCATGTTTGCTTTAATGGGTGTGTGAACTCATCACAAGCTGGAATCACAAAGGGGGTGTCATCTGGCTACGTGCCTGCATTGAAATGAGGAGGTGACATCTAGCTAAAATGCCCCCAGAATGGGAAAAGGTGCATAGGTAAACAGACAGGCCAAAACAACGCAATCTGGGATAGCAGTGTGAGGACTATCAGAAGTGGTATAACTAATCCGAGGTAGGGATGCGTCCACATGATTTTTATACTCGTTTAGCTTATTCCAGAGTTATGTTGCTCCCAAAGTGGGTTAATTAAAGTGGGATAAGATGCTAGATAATTTTTTTAAGAGCTTTTGAGTGTGGATGCAAGGCAGTTTACATTGGAAAAAAACCTTCCTGTACAGACAAGGCCTAAGACTGTGTACCAACAATGCACAGAATCCCATTGTTGTATGATCCAGTAAGCAGCAACGCACCCATTTCTACTGAAGATACATTCCTCTTCTGTGTCACCTGAATTTTGGGAGATTTTGGTGATGTGAGCTTCTTGCAAGTTTTGCCCCTAACATAGAACTGAAGCTCATTTCCAGAGGTCATAAGCTCCTTTCAGGCAGGACTTGCTCCTTTTCTCCCTTATGTGGGGTAGCAGAAAAAAGAAAAATGTGTCCAATGGACTTTAAATATATTAGTAGGTATCTGACTTTGGATATGATGGTACTAGCTGAATTTTAAAATTACTAACGGGCTTATTTTGTCACCTTTTACTCACAGTAGTACTTTACTTCTTGAGTAACCCCATCTATTGTAATGGGCTTATGAGAGAAGTAAGGGTCCCAGAAAAAAATGTTTTCTAATAGCCTCTTTACCCCACTGTGTTAATGTAGGGAGGAGTTTATTTGACTTGCCCACAGGCCATTCTGATAAAGCTTGTCATCCACTCCACACAGATTAAGGAATGACAGAATCTCCTATTCTAAGTATAATGAAAAGATGCCAGAGTGATGAACACTGTTGATGGCACCTGCTGTAGCAGAGCTGTGCACATTTTTCACAACATAATTACACTTCACGTGAAATGTGTTTGGTTTTCTCTGAAACTCAGAACTCAGACTGTCCAAAGGTGTGAGGAGATTCATGAACCTTTTGAACATTCTGAGACCAATACTGAGTGAAAGTGGGGCCCATTTATGATTTTACTTGAAAATCCCAGAAAGCTAGTATTGCCCGCCCTAAACATTCAAAAATCAAAAGATTGGCTTCTAAATTAAGATTTTAAAAATAATTAATTTGGGGTCCATTTTATTTATCTTCTGGTTTGTGGGCCTTTATAATGCACTTGCATCACATTCTCAAGCTTTTTTCCACAGCCATGAGGCCTGGAATAGTATAGACTTGTATGAAAATGTCGGTTCACAGTGTTGCATGTTTTTGTCTTCCACTGAGTTGGTAGAGAGAAGAGGAAGTTAGAGAAAATCCACTGCTGCTATCTAGGGCACAGCAGGAGATTACTGAGATAGACAGCAAGGTAAGACAGGGCACTGTGCAATGCAACATCATCTGAAATGTTCAGAATAGACTGATTACTGGATGTAGTGAAAGTGGGAGGGAAAATCAGAGAATTGCTTGCTTCATAGGCCCAGATCATGGGGTAATTTTTGAGCCTTAATTTTAGTATATGACTCTCTGGCCTTCTCTGTTCTTTGTCAGCTTCTGCTAAATCCAAATAATCTCAAATGAAATTGTGCCATTTTATTTTTTCACTGAGTACCGTACAGTGGACACAGATGTGAAGATACTCATTTCAGAATCTGAACAATACAATAGCAAATTGATTTTAAAAAAGTATAAAACAAAGCATAAGAGGTGCATGTCCCAGAAGAAGCAAGCAGCCGACTCAACAGGAACAATACACTCTGCAGCGGGAATCACTTTGCAGCGGAGTTACACATTTTTATATATCTATTCAATACACCAAATGAAAATAGATTCCAATTTATGGGGGAGGAAGGTAGAAGGAAGTCAGTAATGATGGCTTTAGTGCCTTAAATGAATGAAAACCTGACACATTGTTTGAAAAGAGTCCCAGCTGTGTTGTTTCATGAATTTTGAGTTGTAAAACATTTGCTGATTCTCTTCCGCGTTAAGGTTTATTCTGTCATAGATGTCACTCCAGCTTGGATGGATTCATATACTCATATGAAAGAAAGTTCAGGCAGAAAGGTTGACTGGCTAAAATGTGCTATCCTTCCACAAGAAAATAATTCTGAACTTTGGATAGTATTTTCTTCATTTTTGTGATTTTTTTTGTTTTCTGAAAAACATCTCACCCCCTTCTTTTGTTTCCTTTTTTAAACTATTATTTTATTTGGTCAGATGCTTTCAGCACCAAGATTCAGAAAGCAATCTATGCTTCATAAAAAGGTAAAGTCATACTACACTTGTGGTGCAGTCATCCAGCAACATCCATTGAAAGTGGCATTTAGTAGAGGATATTGCAATCTTTGTGCTCAGTACTGTACAGCTGATCAGAAAATTATTTTTCTCCCCATGCAGAATGTTGACAAATGTGGGAGGAAAATCGTTGAAAATTGACTTTGTCCAAAAAAATCCACTCAAAACTAATTTTGTTAGCTGAAAATGTTTGCTTTTTTGAGGGGGAGGGGGAAGGTCTGTGTGTGGTGGCAGTAGTGTATTTTGGGAAACAAAAATATATGTTTTTGAGGAAAGTGGACACTTTCTGTGAAATTTTTTATTTCGTCAGAAACCCAATTTTTTGTTTATTTTTTAAAGTTGAGATGGGAAATTTCCAACCAGTCCTATAAAATGTGCTTTGGAAAAGGAAACTATAGATTTTTGGGGCCTAATTCTTATTTACTATAAGGCCATTGTAAACCATTCTGGTAGGGTAAAGGGATTTTATAATGGGAAGACACTAGGTTTAACGTCTCTTTACATCACTAAGCAATTGTAAAGTGACCTTAGTGTAAATGCGAATCAGGGCATTCATGTTTTAAAAATGTATCCAGCCAGTCTTTTGTGATGAACCAATTAAGTAACAAACCTCCAAAAATGGTTTGTGGTGGTGTTGTATTGGAGTTTGTCCCAAAAATGTGTGTAGTTGGTAAATAATTATGTAGTACAAAATTATTTTACTTTCTCAAATACTATTAATCATATTATGCTATCCTAAATATTACAAGCCAGAATTTTGATGATTATTGATGGACGTATTGTTTGGTGAAATAGATGTTTACTGACATTTACTGATATAAAGCTAATTCTTCCAAGCCTACCTATAGGTAATAGGGTTTGTGGCCATTTATCAGTTTTCTGAAGCATTCAGTTCAACCTGTGCCTTGTTCCTGAAAGGGGAAATTTACCATAAACCTTAGCTTCTGATTTTCAACAGAATTCTGAATCAGACAGAGAGAAGATTTGAATCCATCTCTTCTACCTCACAAGTGAGTATCTTAATCACCAGACCATAGAGTCACTCTCATACTCTCTCTCTTTTATCCAATGAATATTTATGCATTTGTATAAAGTGAAACAGGTTCAACATCTCTTTGAGATTAGAATAACATGTAACCTGACAGTGAGGTTTCCTACCAGGTAGGAGGCAGATTTGAGTTCACGTTCCTGCTCCAATGGATATATAAGTATTTATCTAAAGTGAAACAGCTTCAACAGGAGAGACTGAGAACAATCCATCCCAGAATAATCTATAATCTGGTGATTAGCCTACTCACTTGGGAGTGGGGAGAATTCAAATCCTTGCTCCAAAGTAGGGATTGCAAACCTCGGTCTCCCACATCCTAGGCAAGTGCCCCAACCACTGGGCTAAAAGTGTTGACACCGGGATGTATATACACAATTTTACAACAATTTATGAACATTTCTGGAACCACACTAAATATTTTTTTCCATTTTTTGGTCTCTGGCCAAATTGAAAATTATTCCTCCAACCCTCCCTAGTGGAGACTCCGCTTATGCCACCAAAGAGTTCTATTGCTGATATAATTTTAAACAATTCCCAGACAGAATAAACTATACCTGCAAAAGGACTTTTTTCACAGTATAACTGCACTTGTATTGACATAGCTATGTTGGTTAGGGGCGTGATTATTTCCATACTCCTAACAGACATAGCTGTGCTGGCAAAACTTTCTAGAGTAGACCAGGCCTAAGTCAGTGAGAGTTGCAGGTATGTAGGACCAGATTTTTAAAGGTATTTGGATGCCTATCTTTATCTTTATGCACCTAAATACTTTAAAAAATCTGGCACTTTGTATCATTTAGAATCTGGCTCTAAATGACTGAGAACTCACATAATGAGATTTCACTGTATACTGTAAAGGCTAACTATTCATTTTTAATTGTCTTTGCATTGCATTCTTAATTGAAGTAATTAACTTCAGAATTATTGGTTGGGTAGTGATGCTGATCTGAGCAGGAATGCTATTTCTGTAACAACTTTCTAATTTATGATAAATCTTGCAACCTCTTCTCAATCTAACAGGTCATTGCAACATACCACTATGAAACCCTATTAAAAACATTGATTAAAATATTAATAAATAAAACACAATTACATTATAATTCACTGTTATTTAAGACAGTACAACCATCACCCCACAAAATAATTGGCATATGTATAACTACATGAAAATACCCTGGCAATAAGCAAAGTAACTGAATCGCCCCTTTTTGAACCAGGAAAATAATTTGTATGTTTCCCTTGTGCAATTTGATGGGTGAGAAAAATAGAATTATAAAAATGTGTTCAGTAATATTAGTCTTCAGTGTTCATTTCTTAAACATTTCTGGCAATCTGCCCATGTCTTGTGTTAATTATTCCTATTAGTGTCATTCATGGTGGTGCTTACTGATGGGGAGCCATGGGTTACCTAAATAGCCCTGAAACATTTATCCACAACTACTTTGCAGTTGTATTTTGGATGTAGGGAATAGTTATGGTGTATAACAGAGGAAGTGGAAACTTAATTGTGAACTACTGTTGCAGTACATTATAGTGTGCTTAAAAGAGCAATGTAAAGTAATGAATGGGAGAATAGATGATTTCTCCTGAGAAGAATTTCAGAGGAGAATGTTTCATTTTTGAAACATTTCAGTTACCAAAAGCCCAGTTTTCAGCAAGACAATATGGATTTCAACTACTGAAAAATTTCAATAATGACTTTGAAAATGATTTCAGAAAAAGTTTGGAGACAAGGCCTGAAAATTTCATGGAAAATATTGACAATGTTGACAATTTTCCATGAAAAAAAAAATCCAGGCAAAAGAAGTTGACTCCCTATCTGAGATGTGTGCACACCAACATCCTAACTCTTGATTGGACAAATGCTCCCCCAGTCCTGTTTGGTTTGGTCAGACTGGTGGGGGGATGGATATCTAACCCCTGGGTTCCTGAGGGTTGGTGAGAGGAGGAGTCCTTTCCTTTCTAGTAAAGAGCATAGGGGCAGGGCTGGTGGGAGGAGCAAGAACACTTCCTAGACCCTGGGAATCATTTGACCCAATGCTAAGGCCATGAAAGAAAGAGGAGAGGTTGCCTGGCGCGGTATGGGAAAAGAAGAGGAGGAAGAGGGAATCCTAAGTGTGTCCGTGAATGTGGTTCCTGAGATTAGCCTGTGTGATGTCCTGGTGGTGTAGTGAAAGATCTTGGAGTCATTGTGGATAGTTCTCTGAAAACATCTGTTCAATGTGCAGCAGCAGTCAAACAGGCCAACAAAATATTAGGAGGAGCCACTAGGAAAGAGATAGATAATGAGACAGAAAATATCCTAATGCCTCTATATAAATCCCTGGTATACCCACATCTTGAATATTGTATGCAGATCTGGTCACCCCATTTATAAAAAAAGATATATTAGAATTGGAAAAGATACAGAGAAGGGCAACAAAAATAATTAGGGGTATGAAACAGCTTCCTCATGAGGACAGACTAAAAAGATTGGGACTCACCAGTTTTGGGATCAGAGGAATTTTTTCCCTTTGGGCCAAATTGGCAGTGTGTCCTCACATCATTACCGAGGCTCAGTTTTAGGTTAAAAGGAATGAACATAGTAATTTAAAATGTTAGGAGGAAATCTAAATGTTCAGGTCAATACAGCTTGCAGTCAGAGTTTAATGTGGATAAAAGCTGAAAGAACCAGGTCCCACAGTTAAATATGAATTAGAAACCCAGGAGATGACCAGTAGGGTTCACCAGTCTGTAGGGAGAAGTGATAACCTTATGTCTTTATAGAGAGAAATACCCTTCACATGTACACTCGTTCCCCTTTATGGCAAGAGGATTCAGCGGTGGTCTGAATCCTAGGGGTTAGGCTAAACAGGGTCAGCCTGGATTTATTGGGCATATGCTGTGGACCATTTAATTTTCCACTTGATTCAACAAAATGCCTGGTGTTTGAGAGGGGAGGGGATGCATTGTTAATGGCAATACATTTTCAGTCTGTCCCTTTAAAATCCATCCACATGTCCATTTCATTCACTTTCATGTCCTGATCAATGGTAACATACCAGACAAAGTTGATTTTATGTTAACTTTGCACTAAAGACTTTATATTCTGATCAGTTTTTAGATGGATTAATCTATTCCTCAAAAAATAGAACATTTTCCAAGGGATTGGATAGCTTGGGGGATTTTTCACTTCTATGATGCTAGGTCACATTTGAATCACTTTCGGAATGACCACAATCCATTACCAGAGTTGTGTCCAAATAGAACCTTGTATATAAACCCTGGATAAGGTTAGGTCTGAATTACAACAAAGGACTTAACTCTATACCCTGCTGTGACTGGGTTCCAGGAGGTTACTCAATTAAGGCAAACTGCAAAGAATGGGGCAATCCCCAAAGCTTGTGGTCATTCAAGTACTTAGATCCACCAAACTAGCCTCAAAACGTCTTCTATAATACCTCACCGGTTACCCAGAAGCAAAAGCACAGTTCCCTCATAGCAACCCAGCCTTAGTCCTCCACCCAGACACCCAAGTGAAATATTATGAGGATTCCTGAAAATCTTATTCATCATATAAGAAAGTTCTACCAATCCCAAAGGATTGGACACATCACCTCCCAAATTAATGAATATTTCAGATTTTACCCAAATACACACTTACAGCCAATACTTATTAATTAAAATAAAATGTATTAAAGAAGAGAGAGAGTATTGGTTAAAAGATCAGTATACATACAAGCTTGAGCACAGTTCTGAGATCAGTTTCATAGTACAGATGGTGATATTTGCAATTGCTAAGAGTTCATTCAGAACTAGTCCATAGGTTATAGTCCAATGTTCATATTCAGGGTGATCCAGATGGGACTGGAGATCTCAGTCTTATGACTCAAGCTTCCCCTGCATAAAGCATCAAGCTGATCTGAGATGAAAGGATCAGGGTCCAAGAGTTTTTATACAGATTTCTGGCAGCCTCCTGATCATACAGTCCTGGGTGAACAGTAGGCTTTTGATGTAGCCTCCTGTTTCCCAGACATCAACAGTAATTAACTACTTCAGTGATTCTCAGACTTTTGTATTGGTGACCCCTGCCACATAGCAAGCCTCTGAGTGCGACCCCCCCTTATAAATCAAAAACACTTTTTTATATATTTAACACCATTATAAATGCTGGAGGCAAAGGGGGCTTTGGGGTGGAGGCTGACAGCTTGTGACTCCCCCATGTAATAACCTCATGACCCCCAGTTTGATAACCCCTGAACTACATGGATTATTATAAGGCAGGGATCAGCAATCTTTGGCACGTGGCCCGTCAGGGAATCTGCTGGTGGGCCGGGACAGTGTGTTTACCTGCAACGTCTGCAGGTTTGGCCGATCGCAGCTCCCACTGGCCACGGTTCACCATTCCAGACCAATGGGGGCTGCGGGAAGCGGCGGCCAGCACATCCCTCTGCCCATGCCGCTTCCCGCAGCCCTCATTGGCCTGGAACAGCGAACCACGGCCAGTGGGAGCTGCAATCGGCTGAACTTGCGAACGCTGCAAACCGCCCCGGCCCGCCAGCAGATTTCCCTGACGGGCCGTGTGCCAAAGGTTGCCAATCCCTGATATAAGGTAAGGTAATTTATCCATTAAGCAGTTTATTACAAACTTTAAAAAGACATGGTGGCAAATTGCCGGCACTACTATGATGGGTCTCGTGCTTTCTCTTCTTGGGGGGGGTTCAGAGCGCCGTTTCTTGCCCCTGAACTGGGATATTAACTGCCCCACTAGTGTCCTAGAGGAGGGGAGTGGAGAGGGAGGGACCTGGGCCTGCTCTCTACTCCAGGTCCCAGCCCAGGGGCCCTAGGGATAGCAGTAAACCACTTGAACTAGTGGTTCCTTCCCCTGGGCTACTTCCCGCTCCTGCCCTTCAGCTTCTGGGGGCTTCCTGCCCTCCCTCTGCACAAGCCAGGTGCCCCTTTACTTAGGGTCTTGGTCTTCTTAGCCCACCGCAGCACTTCTCCAAACTTTCCTCTGCTTCCCTCCAAACTGCTCTCTGCTCCAAGGCCAATCCTTTCTGCTTCAACTCCTTCCCCTGTCTGATTGAAGCAGGGGGGTTTTATCAGGTGACTGGCTTCAGGTGCTCTAATTGGCTTCAGGTGCTTTAATTAATCTATCACAAACTGTCTTCCCTCTACAGGGAATAAGGCTCCCTTCTAACCCTCTCCTGCTGTCCTCTGGCCATGCTGTATCACAACATATAGAGTGACATTATTTCACCCAAGATTCATCTAAATATTAATATTCCCTTGTGATCTCTGAATCAATTGCTATAGTAATAGACAGGAACTGTCTATTCATATCTTGTTAGATGTTAGCCATGTAAACAAACACATACAATTAGTATCACCCCTAATTCTCTAACAATACAGGTTTGCATTTCAAAGTTCTAGCCTATCTAATATGGAATGGTCCTAATTGCCATTTACATACTTTTCTAACATGTCTCTAAACATTGACTCTGGGTCATGTAGCCTGCGAGCTGATTAACCCTTTCTGGACATGTGTCTCACCTGCCCAAACTAGAAGTCCAAAACAGAATCTCTCTGAATTTCAGGAAAGCTCAAATTCAGATCTGAATCCAGATTCAAACTCCATGAGTCAGTCCTATACTTATCATGACTATGTGATGGCTGATTAGCTGTACAATGAGTTGGCAGTCTGGCAGTTCCTAGAAGGCAGGAGTCTATTTCACAAAGGGTATATCTACACTGGAATAAAAGACCTGTGGCATGGCCATGGCTGGCGTGAGTCAGCTGACTTGGGTATGCAGGGGTCGCGCTGCAGAACTAAATATTTTTGTGGAGAGATTTGGGCTTGAGCTGGTGCTCAGGCTCTGGCACCCTCTTCTCCCATCTTTCCCCAGCAGAGTCCCAGATCCCGGGCTCCAGTCTGAGCCTGAATGTCTACACAATTAAACAGGGCTGACGAGAGGGGGGGGAAGCCAGTACAAATTACCGGGGCCCGGCAGTCCGGAAGGGGGCCTGGCTTCCCCGGCTTCTCCTCCCCACCCCCGTCGGCCCTGTTTAGCCGGTCCACCCTTGCTGAGGGGCCCGAAAAAAAATTTTCACCAGGGCCTGAACCCGCTCTCGGCGGCCCTGCAATTAAACAGCCCCATAACCTGATCCCCTGAGCCTGAGTAAATTGGCATGGGCAAGCCATGGATGTTTAGTTGCAGTGTAGACATACCCAGAGTGCTCCACTTCAGTGGATGCTGTCTCCCTTTTGTTGGCAGTCTAAGCAGAGAGGTCCATTTACTGAATGGGAATGGAGACTAGATTTTTTTCTTTTACCGCCACAGATAACCCAAGAGGTAGAAGCATTGGTGAGAAAAGGTGGGGAAACTTGCACTGCTGCTGTCCATATATATTTTGTAGCTAAACAAATAACATTAGTCTTCAGTGTTGTCATTCTTATGAAGTTTAACAAGCTGTAAATTAAAAAAAGAAGCTTGTAACATATGGCATAACAAAGTTGTCTATAGCTGAGAGCAATAGGGTTGTGGGGAGAATATTCACAGTCCATGATAAGTCCTCAAGTACTTGTGTTTCAAGGTTTCAGGATTTTTTTCCCCAAACAACTCATCTCATCTCTAAATGAATTATAATCAATTTCAAGTCATTGTACCTCTCTTCACATCAATAAGGCTCCCATTTCATGATGGTACAAAGGATTATACTCCGTGCTAATCACTGTCTAACTGTACATTTGACTATACGTCCATTTCCTGATGTGAATCAAAGTGCCACAACATGTGAAATATAGCAATCAAATGTGGTACTTCAGAATTTAAGTAAAACTGTAAAGCATGAAAAGGCATTGCTACAATGCTTAGTATATATATTGCTCAATGTTACTTAACATGTCACCATTCTTTTCCTGTCTTGCAAAAGGTAACATTTATCTAATATGGATGACCTTCTGCAAAAACCTAGACTTCAGGACCTTTTTTAAATGCCCAGCTCAGACAGTGTGGAAACACAGAAAGGGAAATGTATTTTGTGGTCTCAACGCCAAATAAAAAATAAAATAGAAGAATTGGGTTCCTTAATGTGGACCCCAATGAGCCATCACAACCCTTGATGAAAGCACGTGGCAGCTCTTGAAATGGCCAACTGTTATATTCAACAAGAGTACTAGAGGAGAGAGATTTGAATCACTGATGGCCAACATCAGTTGGTTAGGTCAAAGAATGACCAGTACAAAGAAGAGAATTGATCGATTTCAGATAGAGAGTAGGGATAAAAACAAAGAAACAAGAAAAACGTAAGACACTTAAAATTTCTAGTGAATCTTCAATTATGAAAAGGGAACCCCTAGAAAACCAAGTGCATGCCAGAAATGAGTGCAGTAGGATACTGGTGAGACAGAAAGTGCACAATCCCATGACTTTAGCAGAAGTTTTTTTTGCTGAGGTTTGACAAGAAGATATAATAAATACTGGGAAACATGACTGGGACCGTCTCAGAGAAAGAAATCCTAGTCAGCAAAATAGTTTTGATTACTACTCTGTATCTCTCAGATTATGCAGTGTAAATGTAGCATAATTGTGATTTAAGCAGTGACTAGGTCTTCTGCTGCCCCTCTGCACAGGCTGAATTGCACCCTGCATCGGTGTGCTGAAAATATGTTGTTTACAATGTAGTTGGCCTGGTATCCTTCCAGTGACAGTGATTTTACACTGGCTAAACATCACTAATTTCAATGAAGTTACAACTGATTTACATCCCAAGTGAGAATTAATGTGTACAGCTATCCATTCAGACACCAGAGGGGTAGATGGGGAATTAGCTCAAATGGTAGAGCGCTCGCTTAGCATGTGAGAGGTAGCGGGATTGTTGGCCGCATTCTCCAAGCTGCTGCTCTTTCCCTCCCATCTCTCTCTTTTCACGGGGGATGGATAGCTCAGTGGTTCAAGCATGGGCCTGCTAAACCCAGCGTTGCAAGTTCAGTCCTTGAGAGGGCCATTTGGGGCAAAAATCTATCTGGGGATTAGTTCTGCTTTGAGCAGGGGGTCGGACTAGATGACCTCCTGAGGTCCCTTCCAACCCTGATATTCTATGATTCAAACCCACTAATGAAAGCACAGTACCTATTAGTGCTCCTATGTATGGAGTTCACATCAGCAATGATGTACTGACATTCCGCACAGACTTTAACTTGGCATCTCTAATGAATTCATTACTTGTTTACTTGGGTTAGAACTTTGAGTTTGCGTAAATTAGAGCTTAATTCAAATGTGTTTTGCTTCTGGGTATTTTTGCCTTGTGAACACTTTTGCTGTTTAGTTGTAGCTTCTTCCTTTCCTGCTTGGATCTTACCCCTTTGGTGTCTGAATGGATAGCTGTGCACACTAATTCTCTTTTAACCAACAGGTAAGAAAATACACATAGCTAAATTCCACATGAAATTATAAAATATGGGTTCAAACTGCAATCTTGGTTAGAGTAATGTAAAAAGTGTAATATTTAAAGCAAAATTTGCAACAACAACAAAAACAAAAAATGGGGGGGGGGGAATCAGTGTGTCACTTTATATATTTTGACATAAACAAACAGTAGTTTTCAATAGTGAAAAAAAAAACTGGTGCAGTCTACATCTGCAGAGGGAAGTTAAAATTAATACATTTCTGTTTCCCTGCCTGAAAAAGTCTGTGTGCTGGTTGCTATATATGTTAAACAAAATCCTTACAAGTTGTTGGAAGGATATCTGTGCTGAAATATGATCTTAAAAAAAAACAAAAAACCTCTCCAAGAGAGTCATGAGCACTTGCTGTTGGAGGATCTGATTCTTTCACCCTTTCTTACCTTGAATAGTTCCTTACTGTGCAAGGAATTCTGTCAAGATCAATGGGAGTGCTTGTGGAGTTAAAGTACTACTGAATATGAGTAGGAGTCATAGGATCAGGTTCAGAAGTAGTAATCTGAAAATGACTGCTCTTCTGTGGAGGTGGGTGAGAAGCATTTAGAAAGGTTATGTTTTGTTTTTGTTTAAAAGGAATAATTGATTAAAATCCAATGGAACCCTATTTTTTTTTAAATAAGCTTCATCATTAATTATATATTGCTTTCAGTGTTTGCCATTAAAACAA
This sequence comes from Platysternon megacephalum, assembly GCA_003942145.1. Lineage (NCBI taxonomy): Eukaryota > Metazoa > Chordata > Testudines > Platysternidae > Platysternon > Platysternon megacephalum. Next base: position 3,335,143 of record QXTE01000060.1, on the reverse strand, counting down.
CATTTGGCAACTTATACTACACAATGGTATGGGAAATGTCACTGTTTCCTCCTACATTTAGAACAGGAAATACCAGGCAATTCTTTGGCATCATTTGACAAATGTTGACTTTTTAATGGCAACTACTGTACTTAAATCTGAACCTGTATAGATTATTTATGGGTGTGTGCATGTGTGGTGCCGTTGGTGGGAGCTGGAAGGAAATCTGTCATATTCAATCCAAAATTACACGAGCCTGTTTTAATAATTTATCTTATATAAGTTATTTCTGGTTTTACTATACACTGCTGCTTATACCTTGCATATCTGTGCAGTTAAAATCAAAGGGCTCAGTTCTGATCTTGCTTACGCTACTATACATGAGTAAGTAACTCCATCAAAGATGTTAGGGTTACATCATGTAAAACTGGTGTAATCGAGATTAGAGATTAGACTCTAAACTGGAAACCCCTAGAGAACATCTGCCCTCTAAAAGGTCTGTTTCCTGGGAATGGTTTGGGACACCTGACATTCACCTGGCATTCTGTAGTGCTTTTAGTATGAAACAATCTGCTGCATGGCTCCATTGAGGACTCTTGGATGTGTTAGTGTCAAAATTGCTCTGGCAAATAACAGACACGTGGCCAAAAAGAGGTGTACTGAGTGCATTTGTGACTTACATGGCACAATATGCAGTATGTAGTACAAATATTGCTATTCAGTTGAATCAACATGCTTCCAGTTTTGTGAAGAGATTGCAGAAGGATGAACATATCTGCAATGAGCTGAAAAATATTTCCAAATCCCAGTTGTTTCTGACTGTGTGGCAAACTTATTTTATTTTCCTCAAAATAATATGGATGCATATAAACACCAAGAGAAGAAGACAAGAGACACATTTGCTTAATGGAACGTGAGATAAATCTATTAATTTGGGATGCTGAATTTGGATATATATTTTACACTATAAATTCTTGTGTCATATCATCATCACTATGTTTTGAATCTCTAAACAGGATGTTAGCAGTTTATTCAAGCTACAATTTTCTCATATCCCTTTCCAACAATAACAACAAATCTTTCAACTGAAACTTAGACTTATTGTACTTGTTTTTAATTTAGCTCAAATTGCATCTGAAAAGTAAGAAGATAAAAATGCCATTTTCTTAGTTAGCAGATCTGACCTCTGTGTGCATTTGGAGTCATGTCTGCCAATATGAGTGACAAAAATAGGTTTTTACCACTTTTAACGCACTCTTTTCCATGTTGGCTTTGAAGTGCTATCAGAGATAAAGCTGTATTCTATTCTGGGTTGCACATGTCAGTATTATAGTTAAGAACTAGAAGAGGGAAAAATCAAACTATTACTGCAGATTGCTTAAAATATCTTTCACACAGTGTTTTTGATAGGAACCTATTCACACTTTTTCCACAGGTAGCTTTTGATACGCACAGGTTTTGGTATGTAGCAGTTATAGCCCATTTCCATAATATAGTTGCATCAATATCGTGATTTATACTTTGTATTAGGTTTGGAAGCATATGGGGTGGATCACCGGCTCAGGAAAAAAACAATAATAAAACTTTCACCTAGTGGATTACCTCCCTGCTAGGTTTTATTCCAAAGGCTTAATACACATTGATTATAATGAAGCAAAATATTTTTACATACAACAGGAAATAGGCAGAACCCAAGGGTCATTATGGGCAACTTTGCTTTAACAGAGTTTCCTTCTTGCTTTCTGAGTGCCTGGTTGGACTTTCAGTCCCCGGCCATACTTCATTACTCTGCCCTGTACAGCTGTGGGAGTTAATTCTCTCCCTGCTAATATTCTGATAAGGCCTCTGCACTCTTTCTTAGCATATTTCGGCATATCATAGCCACAGAATGATTTCTGCGCTATATTTCCATAATGATATTTTAGATTTCTCCTGCATTAATGCAGTATATAAAAGCCTTTTGCCTTTTCTTATTTGCAGGAGTCATTGCCTCTGGGGCTACTTGAAAAATGATGTCCAAATGCTAATTGAGCTCTGCTATCAAATAAATTGCCATGTGCCTCATCTTTGGAAATCAGACCCTGATGATTTTGGTGACAACCTCCATAGCTATTCCTAGGACTAAAGTAAAAATGTAGTTCCTGAGTTTAGTTAAATGACATTTCAGTTGACCGGCTTGTTAGTTTGCTGGATGGTTTAATTTTCTTAGAAGTCTCTCTCTCTACCTCTCGAGTGGTGCAAACTTAAGAGAATTTTAAAGCATGTAATTCCTCTTTGTGGCTGTTGATAGCATGCAATGCTAGTCCGACAGCTACTTGCTTCTATGTCTATGAAATTCCGTAGAGACTAATGTAATGTAGTGTTCCCATCAAAGTCACTAGGAGTTCTCACCAACTTCAGAGAGGACAGGATCAGGTGCAATATCACATAACAATAATGATTATTTTCTCATTTACTATACTTGAATAAAATACATCCTCATTCCGTTATTATTTGTCAGCATTTAATCCAATTAAAGTATTAATATAGGTGTGCATTTGGGTGTGAACATGTGATTTTCTATCTCAAAGGGAGCTGCTGGGGGTGCCTTTTGAAAGTCAGGACACTTATTTAGGAACAGAATGTAGATTTCAGAACCTATATTTAGGCATTAATTTATTAAACTCTTGACTGAATAGTAGGGCCCTCAAGTGATTAAAAAAATTAATCATAATTAACAAAATTAATTACGATTAATTGCACTATTAAACAATAGAATACCATTTAAATATTTTTGGATGTTTTCTACATTTTCAAATTTATTGATTTCATTCCAACACAAAATACAAAGTTTACAGTTCTCACTTTATATTTACTTTTATTACAAATATTTGCACTGTAAAAACAAAAGAAATCATATTTGTCAATTCACCTGATACAAGTACTGTAATGCAATCTCTTTATTGTGAAAGTTGAACTTATAAATGTAAAATTATGTACAAAAATAAGTGCATTCAAAAATAAAAGAATGTAAAACTTTAGAATGTAAAACTAGAAGTCCACTTAGTCCTATTTCTTGTTCAGCCAATTGATCAGACAAACAAGTTTGTTTACATTTGCAGGAGATAATGCTGCCCGCTTCTTGTTTACAATGTCACCTGAAAGTGAGAACAGGTGTTCACATGGCACTGTTGTAGCTCACGTCGCAAGATATTTATATGCCAGATGTGCTCAAGATTCATATGTTCCTTCATGTTTCATCTACCATTCCAGAGGATATGCATCCATGCTGATGGTGGGTTCTGCTAGATAATGATCCAAACCAGTGCAGATGACGCATGTGCATTTTCATCATCTGAATTAGATGCCACCAGCAGAAGGTTGATTTTCGTTTTTGGTGGTTGTGTTTTGTAGTTTCCATGTCGGAGTGCTGCTCTTTTAAGACTTCTGAAAGCATGCGCCACGCCTCATCAGATTTTGGAAGGTACTTCCGATTCTTAAACCTTGGGTTGAGGGCTGTAACTATCTTTAGAAATCTCACATTGGTACCTTCTTTGCGTTTTGTCAAATCTGCAGTGAAAGGTTTCTTAAAATGAACAACACATGCTGGGTCATTATCCGACATGTCTATAACATTAAATATATGGCAGAATGCAGGTAAAACCACGGAGCAGGAGGCATACAATTCTCCCCCAAAGAGTTCTGTCACAAATTTAATTAACACATTCTTTTTTTAATGAGAATCATCAGCATGCAAGCATGTCCTCTGGAATGGTGGCCGAAGCATGAAGGGGCATACAAATGTTTAGCATATCTGGCACATAAATACCTTGCAATGCCGGCTACAAAAGTGCCATGTGGACCCCTGTTCTCACTTTCAGAGGACTTTGTAAATAAGGCAGGCAACATTATCTTCCATAAATGTAAACAAACTTGTCTGTCTAAGCGATTGGCTGAACAAGAAGTAGGAGTGAGTAGACTTGTATGGTCTAAAGTTTTACATTGTTTTGTTTTTGAGTGCAGTTATGTAACAAAACAAAATCTACATTTTTAAGTTGCATTTTCACAAAAAAAGAGATTGCACTACAGTACTTGTAATATAGTATTTTTCAATTCACCTCATCATTTTTACAGTGCAAATATTTGTAATCAAAATAATATAAAGTGAGCACTGTACAATTTGTATTCTGTGTTGTAATTGAAATCAATATATTTGAAAATGTAGAAAAACATCCAAAATATTTAATAAATTTCAATTGGTATTCTATTGTTTAACTGCAATTAATCATGATTAATTTTTTGAGTTAATTGCGTGAGCTAACTGCAATTAATCGACAGCCCTACTGAATAGCTAACCTATCAATGATGATAACAATTTGTGAATGACACAAAGTTGGTGGAGTAGTGTGTGTGTGTGTGTATATGTATGTGTGTATATATA
>QXTE01000060.1:3228028-3330634 GCA_003942145.1 Platysternon megacephalum | reverse complement strand
ATATAATATTATGAGGCTAGGGCAATTTGTTGGAATGTTTTGTAAGTTAGGCCCATTCAAACAAAATGTGTTTAAAGACAGCCAAATGTAAAGTTGTACATCTAGGAACAAGGAATGTAGGCCATGCATATAGCCTAGGGGACTGTATCCTGGAAAGAAGTGAGTCTGAAAAGTATTTAGGGGTCAAAGTGGCCAAGCAGCTCAACATGAGTGGTGAGTGGGATGCAGTGGCATAAAATGCATAATGGATATGTTTATGTATGCCTTTCTAGAAGATGTATTTTAGCCCAACACAAGTTCAGGAAGTCAGACTAGATCATGTCTAATAGTCCCTTCTGGCCTCAAAATTTATGACTCTATGAATCTCTCCATCCAATTATTCAAATACTTAATCATACAAGTACAATTACTTGCATAATTAAGTGTTTACAGTTTCAAGCCCATAGTTTGTAAAGCACTTGGGAATCCAGCATGATAGGCAGTATATACAGCTAAATAGTTGTTACTATTTTTATTACTGTCAATCACTGATGTAGGGAGATGGTTCTAAGACAAAGAACAGAAATTGTTTTATATGTCTTAAGTAGGAGGATTCACAGAGCGTAATAAGAATATCACAATATGAATATAAAATCTATGTAGAAAATGGAGTTGAATGATACACATGTGTATGTTAAGAAATCGTGTCATTCCCATTGTTAGCATTTACAGGCGAATTAGTACAAATTTCATACACAAAATGTTAGCTATACATATTATCTTCATAGAGCAGATGAAGAAAAGGGACTTAGTCAGAAAAACACTTTAATAAACAAGATGCAGTGGGCATATATTTTCTATTACTAGCATACTTTTGGGGCCAGATCTGCTGAGGTAAATCTGCACAGCTCCATTAACTTCATTAGAGCTATGCTGATTTATATCATTTGAGGATCTGATCCTTATCCTTTTGTTATTTAATAATTTTAATTGTCAACACTACTCCTATTTTGGACTAAACTCTCTGCCTATTTTTCCTCTAACAATTACGGTTTGTTACCCCCTATTGCCTATTTTTAATTAACTTCCTCTTCTCTATCTGTCTTTTCCACCTCCTTTGAGTGGTATTGAATTAGAAGAGGCAGTTTTGCACATGAGTCTCGCCAGCACAGAATTACAATGCTTTCATATAGTGCACCTCCCTGTGTGAGAGAAAGTTGGACTTCAGTGACTTATAACAATAGTTAAAAGCTCTTTTAAGTGTTGGCTTACCTGCTTGTGCAGACTATATATTTCAGTTAAGAAAGAATGCTTACTGAGACATGAGGGTGTGACATGTAACTGTAGCAGCGCGGGCTCACCCCTGCGGCGCCTCCTGCTGGTCATCCTCAGGAATTAGCTCTTCAACCCAGGAGCACCCTCTGCAGGCCGGTGATCCACTTGCCGTTGCCCCCCGTGTCCTTCCCAGGACCCCAATCTCAGGGTTCTGCCAGGGGAACCCCCACCCCTATCCCCACATCACCTCAGTCATGGCTACTGCCAGTCTCTGTTTAGCCTCCACGCCCTGGGGCGGACTGCAGTCTGTCAGCCGCTCATCACAGGCAACAAGGGATTTGGACGGGCTGCCTTTACCCACCCTCCAGCTGCCCCTCTGCAAGCCCAATGCCTAGCTGGGCCTAGAACTAGGCCCTGCAGCCTGGGGAGTTACTGGCCTAGGGTTTCCCAGCTCCTACAGCCTTTCCCCAGCCCTGCCTCACTCTAGGTCTCCTGGGTGAGTTCCCCAGCATCCAGGCCCATCTTCCTCTCAAGTCAGGGAGAGACTGCTGCCTCTGGCTTCTCTGGCCTTCTTATAAGGCCCAGTGGCTTAGTTTGTGGCATGGCCCCAGCTGCAGCCACTTCCCCCAATCAGCCAGGGTTTTACCTTGCCCAGCCCCAGCCCTCTACAGGGCTTTTCCAACCCCTCCAGGGCCGGAGCGGGTGCTCACCCCGCTACAGTAACCATCTAAAAAGGGCTTTTTCCCCCTCCCTTCTGTCCTTAACACAGAAGCATGTGTGACCAATCTGATGTGATTCAAAACGGTTTCTGTTTTCTGCACAAAAATTCTCAAATATAAAAAAGACTTGCTGACCCCTCTGACACTTAAGATTTTCCTAAAGGGTGTCTTTATCTTTGATCTGAAAGCTCCAAAGTATTACTTGTCTGACAAAGAAGAATTTGTTGTTCTAGGCTAAGCTGTCTAGTTCTCTGAGTGTAAGGTCATGAAGTCAAAGGGAGTTTAGCCGCTGACTTCAGCAGGAGAAGGATTGGACCCTAGGTATCTTAGCTACTCTGGCTCAGACCACTTCTGATACAGTAGGTAACCAAACATTCCCTTTTTGGGGTGCTCGTAAATCCACAGGCAGTGTGGACATTTTTCAACTCAGAAGCTTGATGCTGCCGGTGCCTGAGTGCAGAGGAAAGATGTGCAGATTGGTAAATTGCTAGTGTTACAACTGTGAAAATTGGTTCTTGTGTGTTGTGGAGATGTGTGCCCAATTACCATTAATGTTAGTAATCCTCTCCACCTGCACTGAACTGAATGAACTGGTGAGTAGTTGAGGAGAGTGCATGCCTGACTGAGGGGTGGAGGCAGGAAGGATACAATGGCTCCATGTAATGTTTAACCCACAATGTGCCTAGCTTCATTATTTTCAGTTATTTGTCTTGCCACTCTCAAGTACTGCTTTAGTCAAGTGTGTGTAAATCTGGCTAAGAAGAAAACAGAGAGCAGGGCAAGTTTTGAATGCCAGCTAGGCTTAAAAGACTGTTTCCAGTGTATCCCATCATAGTGTCTCTTACAACTGAGAGGGAAGGAAGCTGAAGCCAGGCAAATTCAAGTTAGAAATAAGGCAACATTTTTAATGGTGTGGGTGATTAACTACTGGAACTATCTACCCAGGGAAGTGGGGGATTCTCCATCTCTTTATGTCTTCAAATCAAGATTGGATGCTTTTCTGGAAGACATACTTTAGTCAAACACAAGTTCTTAGGCTCAGTACAGGGGTAACTGGGTGAAATCCTCTGGATTACAGGAAGTCAGAATAAATGCAGGAGGTCAGAATAAATTATATCCCTTACCTACCTAGCATCATGAGATTATGTCCTTCAGTGTTCGGACATAATTCCCTGACAATTAGCCTGAAATTTGCTGAGCCCCTCCTGGAAGATGCTGCTGAATGCACTCATTGTGGCCCTAATATTTCAGGAGCAGCACACTGTAGAAGACTCAGGATTGGGGTAAATGCCAAGACAATGTGGTGGACAGTGAGATCCAGAATATGGATAAAACTGGGTAACAAGCACACGGGGATTTTCTGGTCACTACAGTAACTCCTCGCTTAACGTTGTAGTTATGTTCCTGAAAAATGCTACTTTAAGCGAAACGATGTTAAGCGAATCCCATTTCCCCATAAGAATTAATGTAAATAAAGGGGGTTAGGTTCCAGGGACATTTTTTTCGCCAGACAAAAGGCGATATATATATATATACACACACACACACACACACACATACACAGTATAAGTTTTAAACAATTTAATACTGTACACAGCAATGATGATTGTGAAGCTTGGTTGAGGTGGTGGAGTCAGAGGGTGGAAAAGGGTGGGATATTTTCCAGGGAATACCTTACTGCTAAATGATGAACTAGTACTCGGCTGAACCCTCAAGGGTTAACACATTGTTGTTAATGTAGCCTCACACTCTACAAGGCAGCATGAATGGAGGGAGGGGAGACAGCATGAGAGACAGAGACACACGCCGTGTGTGAGAGAGAGAGATGCACATTGCCCCTTTAAGTATTCGGACCCCACTCTAAGTACATTGCCCTTTTAAGTAGATCAGCAAGTTTGGACAGCAGCTGCTGCCAGCACACTCCCTCCATCCTGAGCCCTGTCGTGTCCCCCCTGCTCTGTGGATGGGGGTAGAGGAGTTGGGGGGATACCCTGACATTAACCCCTCCGCACAGCATGCAGGAGGCTCCCAGGCAGAGGGCAGGAGCAGCACATGGCAGTGGGGGGAGGGACACAGCTGAACTGCGGGCAATTGGTAGCCTGCTGGGCGGCTGCCGCACAGGGAACTTAGGGGAATGGAGAGCTGATAGGGGGGCTGCCGGTCCACCCTGGTTCCAAGCCCCCACCACCTAGCTCCAGCTAGCTGCAAGCGGTGGACAAAGCAGGCGGCTGCCAAACAATGTTATAAGGGAGCACTGCACAACTTTAAACAAGCATGTTCTCTAATTGATCAGCAACGAAACAACGCTAACCAGGACGACTTTAAGTGAGGAGTTACTGTACTTGTTATATTTGTGTTTTACTGCCTCAGTCACACCAGGACACACACAGACCACCCACTTTCCCTTCTAATCCACCAGGTGATCTACTTTTTTCCTTTAAGTGGGCTGGAAAATGAAGGCCTGTGTTTATCCATAAAATGGGTACAGCATAGTGAAGATTCCGCACTCTGTCCCAGAGATGTCATCAGCCCTGTCTCTGCAACCTACCCAGGGCTGAAGGATAGTTCAGTCTCCGTAGTTTTAGTCTATCTGCTTAGATGGCCAACAAGGGTGATGGTTATGGTAGTGGTTTAGTGATGGATGCCTATCCACTAGGAACTGGACTGATACCAAAAACTCATTTCCCATAGGCTGCTTCCCAGTCTCCTAATATCATTTTCTGACATCACTGATAATCTGCTGCTTTACCATTTATAATCTACCTGCTAATTGTAAATAGATTTTACTAAACAAATAATCTTTCAAGAAGGGTTAACAATTCAATCAGTCTTATAAACATTCATTGATAAAAAGCTCCAGACACATCTGAATAAAAACAAGATACATAATCTTGCATAGTACTTTGCTTGAATGTAGCTACTGCCAAAAGTATTGACCAATACGCAATAAACTTGGACATAAGCAGAAATGCAGTCTTTCAGGCAAAATGAAATCAAGCCATGGAGAGCCTTAAATACTTTTTTATGGGAAATCTCACACTCTGAAGATTTAACATTAGCTGTTATTATATAACTAATGATTAAGGAAACCTACATACAAATAGTGGAATTAAAAAGTCTCTGGAATCATAGCATTTTGCTGTAATGACAGCATTCAATCTTTTCAAAAAACTATGATAGTTATTTCCAGGAAATAGTACATTTTGTAACTCATCTTATCTATCTATTAAATGTTAATCTCTGTTATTTTAAACAGATGGATTTTGAATGAACCAATGCAGCCAAGTTAATATGAAATTTGAATGTTTTTAGAAGCATAAATCAAGCAATATACAATGTCTAAATTTTTATTTGGAGCAAAGGGACAGCCAAAGATATCAGCATGGGTGAAAGGTTTCTAATTTATTTTTGATTTTATTTTATGGAAACTGTAGCATAGTAGAAATTAGAGGTTTCTTGATAATCTGGTATATGTTTACTCTGGATGAGCTGTACACAGTTAGGAGGCAAGGTAACCAAAAGACAAAGCAGCTTTGAGATGTTTGGGTGGCTTTACTATTAGGAGAATATGTGAATGGTTTGCTCCATGTCCCTGGGAAAGGTTTCCTCTTAGACGTCACTCCTACAGTGGTAGGTCACCCGCTGTCTGTGAATGTTTGTAACAGCTCAGGGCCAGATTCTGTTGCATTTCCACTCATGAAATTGCCATTGAAGTCAATGGGTGTGAGAGTAGAGTGGCTGTAGGGCCAATCTCTTACTTTCCAGAGGCAGACATTCCTGAAGATACTAGGTATACGGTGATTAATATGCATCTTTATCTGCCCAAAAAGGATACCTGAAATGTGGCCTGTAGAAAGTAATAAGCCCTTGTAAAACCATTGCTTAAGGATGATGAAGCAAAAGTGTCAGCAATATGACACTTGATAGCCAAGTGATGGTGATCATAATTAGTTCTAACAGTGCCAGAGGTATCATCATCGTACAACTCAGGCATGACATGTCCAGCAATGCTAGGCTTATTCACCTATTCATCACATATATCAACTTCAGCAAAGATTGATGTATCAGCCAGTAGAAAGTACTGTTTCTGTGTTCTGCTCAGAAACAATATAATCAGTTCACAGTACATTTAAAAATTGCCATTGAATAACTTCTATGTATTGGATTTTTTTTCGGTTAGTCATTAGTGAGCAGTAGTTACCACATTCTTGAGCACTAATTTTTCATTTAGATTTATGCAGGCCCTTTCTTCTTGGAGAGTCCAAAGCATTTCAGGCTGGGTGTGCAATGTTGGATCTTTCTGCCTGTCTGTCTATATATCTAAGCTAAACCTATTTACCCACCAGAGAAACATTTCCTTCCTTAAACACGGAATTTTCACCTCAACATTTCATTGACCTAAGGTCCAAGACAATTAATCTCTCTCTCTCCTCTCTCCCCCATTACTGTGGTACCCATACACCTCACAATTATTAAATTAATAGAAAAAACATAGAGTAGTCATTCCAATGACAGATTTCAGGATAGATAGATTAGAAAGATAGCTGGGTTTATCAGAGAAAATGACAACTAACAAAGAGCCACTTCAGTGTTCCCCTATCTACTCCCAATGTCCAGGAACTCTGGCAAGGAGAATGGACAAAGACAATGTTGCACCTCACCTCCTCTTATCGATGGCAAGAGCCATATATCAGTACTCACACTGCTTCCTCTCTCCCTGGCACTTGATACAGCCAGCCATCAAATACTCCTGTCCCACGTCAGAGACATGCAAACACATGAAGATGATTCAAATCAGACTGAACCTTGAGGGTCATGATGGGCAACTACTCCTCTAGCTCTGGGGGGCGTCTCACTTGTGTAGTCCCACAAGGGACTCTCCCTTATCCTTTTGAGCATCTATATGAAGCTGTTGTCATGGACAGCACAGGTACAAGTGATAGCAATATGCAGATGAAACCCAGCTCTCCATTTAATTAACAAACACTAACTGCACCATCTCCCAGCTATTGTAGAGTCCAGGAGCCACCAGCTTCTGCATGAAACATAATCGGATAACAGTGAGCCCTGCCAAGACATATGCTATACAGTGGGTTGAGGGATTGGAGGTGATGAGATCAGCATTGTCTCTTTCTAGTGTTCTGGTCCAAAACTCATTGAGACAAATCCTGAATGTAAAACAATTTTAAAAATTGCTATATATGTACCATCACCATTCATCTAGGGCAGAGGTTCTCAAACTGGGGTTCGGGACCCCTCAGGGGGTTGCGAGGTCATTGCATGGGGGGTCACGAGCTGTCAACCTCATAAGAACATAAGAACATAAGAAAGGCCGTACTGGGTCAGACCAAAGGTCCATCTAGCCCAGTATCTGTCTACCGACAGTGGCCAATGCCAGGTGCCCCAGAGGGAGTGAACCTAACAGGCAATGATCAAGTGCTCTCTCTCCTGCCATCCCTCTCCATCCTCTGACAAACAGAGGCTAGGGACACCATTCTTAGCCATCCTGGCTAATAGCCATTTATGGACTTAGCCACCATGAATTTATCCAGTCCCCTTTTAAACATTGTTATAGTCCTAGCCTTCACACCCTCCTCAGGTAAGGAGTTCCACAAGTTGACTGTGCGCTGCGTGAAGAAGAACTTCCTTTTATTTGTTTTAAACCTGCTGCCTATTAATTTCATTTGGTGACCCCTAGTTCTTGTATTATGGGAATAAGTAAATAACTTTTCCTTATCTACTTTCTCAACATCACTCATGATTTTATATACCTCTATCATGTCCCCCCTTAGTCTTCTCTTCTCCAAGCCGAAGAGTCCCAGCCTCTCTAATCTCTCCTCGTATGGGACCCTCTCTAAACCCCTAATCATTTTAGTTGCCCTTTTCTGAACCTTTTCTAGTGCTAGAATATCCTTTTTGAGGTGAGGAGACCACATCTGTACACAGTATTCGAGATGTGGGCGTACCATGGATTTATATAAGGGCCATAATATATTCTCTGTCTTATTCTCTATCCCCTTTTTAATGATTCCTAACATCCTGTTTGCTTTTTTTACCGCCTCTGCACCCTGCGTGGACATCTTTAGAGAACTATCCACAATGACGCCAAGATCTTTTTCCTGACTCGTTGTAGCTAAATTAGCCCCCATCATGTTGTATGTACAACCCAAACCCCACTTGCCTCCAGCATTTATAATGATGTTAAATATATTATTAAACAGTGTGTTTAATTTATATGGGGGCGGGTCAAACTCAGAGGCTTGTGATGTGAAAGGGGTTGCCAGTACAAAGGTTTGAGACCCACTGATCTAAGGTATCTGCCATCCAGTCATCAAGACAGTCCGTTTTGGGATTTTTCTGAGCTCCTTGCACCTTCTCGATTCCCAAATAGTGATGACTCCTAAAAATGCCTCCTTCAGACTACAGCTGGACACATGGCTGCATCCTATCCTATTAGTCTCTGATTTGACCTACATGATCCATACATTCCTTACATGTAGTCTTGATTATTATCTAGGAATATGGCCATTGATTGGTTGGTTCAGAATGCAGCAGTAAGGAACTGAGGCCCCAATAAGTGAAGTGTCTTCTTCAAGGTCATGCAACAAGTCAGTGGCAATTTGGAACAGAATTCTAGAGCTGTGTATGAACCAGAATTTTTGTTTAATTGTAAATTCATTAACATTGGATGGGGGGAGGGTTCATTCCAAAATGGAATGAAGGCAAAAACAAATTTGAAATTTCCTGTAAAACAAAATGAAGAACAAAATTTTGGGTTGACCAAAACATTTTGTTTAGATAAAATCAAAATGTTTCATTCTAATTTTGACTTTCTGAAAGCCTATCAAAATTGAAATGAAGTAATTTCAAAAGAGAAAATTGAAACTTCCATTTCAACGTCTGTTCCAAGGTTTTTCAAAACAAAATATCATCACAACTGGCACGTTATTGCCAAAAGTTTTGATTTCAACAAAATGGCCTTTTTACAACAGAAAAACATTCCAACAGCTAATTTCCAACCAGCTCTACAGAATTCATAAAGATATGTACTTTTTTAGACAATGTGTGATCAACCTGTGGAAGGCATTACCACAAGATTTTATTAAACCAAGGATCTTAGGAGTCAAAAAAGGATTCAATAATTGTATTAACAATAAGAATAATTTAAAATTGGCTATGGACAGAAACAGTATTTTATTAAATGGACCATTGATCTGAGCTGATAAGCATTTCCTATGCTGCTATGGATCCCAAGGCTTAGCCATTATACGTCCTGTCTCATTATTCGTTATCCAGAAGTGTGTGTGTGGGGGGGGGGAATCTAAATTTTTGTAATTAGGAAAAAGTACAAAATGTTTCTCAGAAAGGATCTGAAGAAATATTAGACTACATTAGTAATTGAATCACCATATAAGCATGTGGTCCTCTCAAATTCATTTATTGCATCCCAGTCTTCCTCCTACATGTCTTTGCCCTCTAAATCAGTGTCACCAGCACTATTATAACACTTAATGTGATCACACAGAAATTATAAAAAACAAATGACATGCATGACAGTGTATATCATTCTTGTGCAGCAGTTTTAACATCTGGTTTATGACTGATACAGTTCCTAGAGGAACAGAAGCTCGAAAACCAAGAAACCAGAAAATTATCTTCCTTTATGCCTTTTTCATTCAATTTACATAACACACATTTGCCTGTTGTGTATCCATAATACTCAATAATGTGTTTCAACAACTACACTAGAGTAAACTAACCACAATAAACTGATTTAACTTCAAGGTTATTATATTCACATCGGTAGAGTATTAAGCAGGTTTTGGAGCTTACTGAAAACTTAAGGGAAAACCATTGCTGTAGTACAAATTTTTGTTATTGACCTACCTAAGAAGTGCATGAGATGCATTTGTATTATGAACATCATGCACTGGTCAATTTTTGTTTGGTCCTTTTCCAGAATGTTTGAAGTTGGAATCTATAGCTTTGAAAAATAAAATGTTTCTCTGGAGCCTCATGCTGTTGTCAATATGTGAAATGCCACTGGAGCATATTTTGGAGTCTAATTTTTTTCAGGAATAATATAAGCATGTTGTTCTGTTTCCTTTGGTTGTGAGGAAATAAGAAAGGGACCAGTCTATCTATTTAGAGCCATAATCATAGAATCATAGGACTGTAAGGGACATTGAGCGCTCATCTAGTCCAGTCCCCAGCACTCATGGCAGGACTAAGTATTATCTAGACCATCTCCGACTGGTGTTTGGAGATTTTTAAGAGCAGGTTAGACAATGATGGAGATTACACAACCTCCCTAGGCAATTTATTCCAGTGCTTACCCACCCTGACAGTTAGGACATTTTTCCTAATGTCCAACCTAAACTGCCCTTGCTGCAATTTAAGACCATTGCTACTTGTCCTAGCCTCAGAGGTTAGGGAGAAAAATTTACTTGAAAACTGTTATGTCTCCACTCAGTCTACTCTTCAGATTAAACAAACCCAATTTTTTAAATCTTCCCTCATAGGTCACATTTTCCTGACCTTTAATAATTTTTTGTTACTCATCTCTGGACTTTCTCCAATTTGGCCACATCTTTCCTGAAATGTGGCACGCAGAACTCCAGACACAATACTCCAGTGAGGCCTAATCAGCATGGAGTAGAGAGGAAGAATTACTTCTTGTGTCTTGCTTACAACACTCCTTTTAATACATCCCAGTATGATGTTTGCTTTTTTTGCAACTCATATTTAGCTTATGATCCACTATGACCCCCAGATCCCTTTCCGTAGTACTCCTTCCTAGGCACTCATTTCCCATTTTGTATGTGTGCAACTGATTGTTCCTTCCTAAGTGGAGTACTTTGCATTTGTCCTTACTGAATTTCATCCTATTTACTTCAGACCATTTCTCCAGATCATTTTGAATTTTAATCCTATCCTCCAAACCCCACTGAGCTTGGCATTGTCTGCAAATTTTATAAATGTACTCTCTATGCCATTATCTAAATCATTGATGAAGATATTGAACAGAACCAGACCTAGAACTGATTGCCCCAATTATCATTAGTGTTGACCAGAGGATGACAGTTTCATTTTGCAGCAATATTTGAGGTTTCAGAACAACGTGTGGGTTTTTTTTCCACTTTGGAACAAGAAAAAGTTTTGAATGTTTTTTGCAAAAATGGAATTGTGTCAAAATGTCCTTTGGGGAAGCATTAGTCATATTTTATAGTCAGGAGAACTGAGGCACAGAATGACTAAGTGATTTACACAAGGTGACACTCTGTGGTACAGGAGGGAATTGAATCCTGGGCTTCCTAGGCCCAGGAGAGCATCTGAACCATTAGACCACCCTTTCTCCTTCTTTCCTAAAGACATGGATTCCACCATATTCCTATGCATATCTACTGGCACAAGCATTGACTTCAGAAAAGGGCCTCCTTCTTGCTCCTGGGTACAAGAACAGCAGCTGGCAGTGAAAGAAAGTTTCATATACATACACAGTGAGAAAAAGAACAGGACTACTTGTGGCACCTTAGAGACTAACACATTTATTTGAGCATAAGCTTTCGTGGGCTACAGCCCACTTCATCGGATGAGAGAAAGAATAAGATACAAAGGTCTTTTACCTCACTGAAGTCATCCTTGTTTACACATGCTTTTTAGTTTGAAAATGGAAACATTCAGCAAGCACTAGATGACTGTCATATACTGCTTCAGTATTAAAATCCTGGCAGAACTTCACTAGGAGCTCTCTGGCTCTATAAAATCTTTTCTGAGCTAGTTGGCAGTAAATGGGAATTCTGTACTTAGTGTCAGCACCTTATGTCTCCTGATTTCATAGATTTATACGACAGAATTACCCAACCTGAGGAGGGATTGGAATTGGGAGATGCTCCTTGTCCCTCCAGATCCCATAGGCATAAATTTATTTGACCTGAAAGAGACTATTCACTTTTCTGCCATCTCTTTGTAATCTTATTTTTCAGATAATGTTCTGTTTTGCAATATTTGTTTGCAGTCCATGTACACTAACACAAAATCCTATGTTTATATCTATATATTGAGCCCCTAGCTTCCTGCTATACTTCTTTTCTCTTCTATTTCTAGGTCTTGGAACATGGCTAATTTTTATGTCTATATCCATTATGAATTTTTCAATGTTCTCTTTATAAAAATGTCCTCCTACCAGCAGCTTGAGCTCCATGCTGTGCAAGTGCCTGACCCATGTCCATTTATAATATCAAATATCTCAAGGCTCTCTTTCACTGTAATTTTTTAGCGTTTATGTTGGAAATACTGCATGACTTACAGTTCTATTTTTTTCTAACTACAGAGGACTGAGCATAGAGAACTCTATTTTGTGGCATATTCATCTTTGGTCCCAATTTGAAGTACAGCTCTTCTATATAACATATCTGTGCTAAGTGCAGTGCATAAAATAGGTTCTGACATTAACAGTGAAAAGGATGGACTCTTCTCTAAACAATATCTTTGTCTTCTAGTCATTCTAGAACCAGCTTTGTAGAACTGCAAAATCTAACCGTAGGGCTTACTCCTTCTATGCTCAACTGGTAATTAATGTACAATCACTATTCACTTATTGTTATAACTTACCACATTTTATCTTTCCATAAAGCTACCAAAGCCAAAAATGGAGGATTATGATCAAAATAGGCTTTGGAGACAAAAGGAGGATCTTTATCTTGCAGACTTACTCATCCAATTATTGGCATGTCACTACCATTTTACAGAAAGCTGATTTTCTGCTCAACTTATATACAGTCACCCTCTGTGGTATCTCATGGCTACTTACTGGTTTCTTGACAGCCTTGTTAATCTTCTTATCACACCTACACCTCTATTTATAATTACAGCACTTTGTTATGTCTAATGACCCATGTGTATTCCATAATATTGTCTGTCTGTCTCTCAGCCTTCATCAGACTTTGGGTTTTATTGAAACCTACCTTACTTCTCAGTCTCGGTCTGCTTTAATTTAATTTTATTTGAATTTGTCAGCAAGACAGCATTGAACCTACTGGAACTGAATCTAGTATTTTGTAATCTTTGCTTGTAAAAAAGGTAGAAAACTATTTAAAGTCATCTCCTCATTTGTAAAAAAAATATTATTCTCAGTCATTTCTAACACCTTTCTATGAATGCCAGATTCTGCCACCCTTACCTTGAGTTGCAGTTTACTCATTGAGTAGTCCCATTCACATTTATCTCTAAATCCCACTAAAACAATGGGATTACTTGACTAAGATACTACTACTTAGTGAGTCTTAGGGTAGCAGAATCTGGCCCATGTCATCTTAACTTGACACATTCTCTCACAAGTGATCCTCTCACCTAGTGTCTAAAACATCGTATGTACTGTACATAGTTTAAAAATTGAATGCACATCCTGACATGCCCCTGTTTAATATCTGTAACTGTTGTCACAGTTTAGGGCAACTGCACCTGTGTTACCTCTCTGTGATCCAACAAGGGCACTCACTTTTAGGCCTCTGGCCTCCACCTATCACCTCTCTTGGAGGGACACTCACATCTCTGTCTGTCCTAGCCAGAGTTTTTACAGGCTGCACACTTCCCTGCCTTGCACTATTCTGCACTAACCCAGATGCCTAATCAGGCCTGCTTCTGACCTTTGCTTTTTCCTCAGCGGCTATGAGCAGTTGTAATTGTTCACAGTTATAAGTTATCGCATCCATGAACAAGCACATGTATTCTTAGGGTGAAAACATTCGAGAAAAAAACATATAAACAATGAAAAAACCTGCATATGCTAATAAGCTTACCAGAGATCATCCCAGCTTCAGCAAGGGTTTTAGTAGGCAATCAGTCCTTCAAGTCCTTCAGCGTTTTTTTCCATGCTTACAAATTCATAACAGCTTTTGTTCAGAACAAGAACCACCATGAATAGTTCTGTCTTTCCTTTATACAGCTTGGGCCTTTGATCTTGTCCTCATGTACAGTGATCAGCAGACCAAGGTCTTTCCCTCAAGGCATAACTTCAAAAGGCTGGGTTTCTGCATAATTAGAGGGGGATAAATTTGCATTCATCTCCCCCTAGAGATTACCATTTAACTCCATTTATCCCATTGTTCAATGTAGACTTTTGGTGCTAACAACACTTTGCAAGGTTTACAGTGGCCACATTGCCCCCCTAAAAAAGTTACATACAATCCCACAATAATACCTAAATATACTTAAAGTTAATTCAGTAAGGTTTTTCAGGGAGATTGCAGGAAATTGCCATATCTGTCACAAGTGTTTAAAGGAAAAGACTTTGTCAGCAGTATAAACCTGTATTGTAGGACTTCTGCTTTATGCGGTCACCTTTCATCTTACACAGTTACCAGAAGAATATACAAAAGAATAACTAAGCATGTAGAATACATAGGTACTTGGGACATCATTTTCAAACTTGAGCTTCAAAATTTATGCTGCTAAATCCATATTGTGGCACCTAAATAGAAATGGCCTGAATTTTAGAGCACCTGGAGCTCCCATTGAATTCAGTGAACTTCACAACTTGTTAAGTTTTCTGTTAGAAGAAAAACAAGTGCTTTTGAGCTATCCAGCTGCAAAAATGTATCTGAGGAATTGTCAGTGAATAACTAAAATACACCACTTCTTGGTACTTGGATAGCTGATTAGATTAATGGGTTTTCTTCCAAAGCTGCTACTAAGCTTTTCCAAATATTTTTTCTCTAAACATAGAACAAACATAAGAAGATATGTCCCAAAAGGTAATTTGGGGGAGAAAGTTATAAGTAAGTGAAAGGAGCAGTCATCTCAGCTTTAATTGAAGCATCATTACTACTATACTGTACCATAGCTTATTGTTTTCAAAAGCAAAACAGTTCCTATGCAAAAGTTTAATTGGCAAGAACATGTAAGCTATTAAAGGTAAGAAGATACTATAGGATTATGTTTCAAATGCTGAATTAGTCATTTTGTGTGAAAAGTGCCTGTAATGATCTACTGTTTCCACAGGATAATTGTTTGATCAATACATTCATACCAAGAATAATGTAAAATCCCTTCAGTGTCCCCTATCGGAGTCTAGTGAGATTGAAAATATTGATTGGCGTAGAAGCCTTTATGCTGAGATACAGGCTATGAATTTAACAAGAATGGAACTCCATCCCACTATGTGTCTTTGTAGAAAAATACTTAGACACTTTCCCATAGCATGCACAATTGCCACTGCCGATGTCATTGTGGAAAGGAAAACACCTCTACCCCGATATAACCCGACCCGATATAACACGAATTCGGATATAACGCGGTAAAGCAGCGCTCCGGGGGGGCAGGGCTGCACGCTCCGGCTGATCAAAACAAGTTCAATGTAACGTGGTTTCACCTATAACGCGGTAAGATTTTTTGGCTCCCGAGGACAGCATTATATTGGGGTAGAGGTGTATATGGTTATTGGTAGATGCTCAGTACGTTTGGTCTAGATTCAGCAGCTACACATATTTTCTTTTGTCTGTGTTTGTGGCAATGGGGGGAAGGGAGGAGAGAGATTGGAAATTAGCAAATGCAAATTATGCTAAGTGTTAGATTAAAACAATCATAAATGGTAACTAAAATGGTAACTTTTAGTAACATTAATTTTCTGTGCTATATACCCATCAGAAAAGGAAGATTGTTACTTCAAGATACCCAGTATATTTTCAGGAATTGCATTTCAACATGAAAGGTGAGCAGTTAACAGGGGTATGGAAATAACAGCAGTTAAAAGCACGTGCAGAGGCATATTATTATCAACAAATATATAATTTTTCATGCTTAACTTCTAGTTAAAGGAGGAATTGGCAAAAGACAACTAGAGTAAGTGCTGAAAAAATGTCTTTTGTTATTTGAAATCTTTTATTTGATAGGCATTTGCTTCCTGGCTTTTTTTAATAGTAAAAGTATCTCCTCCTTTGGAAAAATCTGATTTGTTTTGTGTAAAATGAATCAAACAAACATGAAATGAGCATTATAGACAGGTAACCATGTGACATGTCAGGTGATTTTCTACTAATTATTATTATTATTTTCATTATTATTCCTAGTCATATACACTCTACTGGAAAAGAGTTACCATTTTCCCCATATATTTGATTATTTTCTTGTCTTCTTCTAAGCACTTTCCTTTATTCATTTCTTACTTATTTAGTTTTATCTCCCAAGAATCTCTCATTTTCTACACCATTTTAGGGGACAGATTAATATATGTTATTAATTTTAATTGAACATTTGTTTGATAAGAGATCTGAATTTTATAATTATGTTTCTAGCTTTAATTTAATTAATCAGTTGTGAATTAACTTTTCCTAGTTACATTTCATTGTATAGATCTCTTCATTGATTTGATAGTTAACATACACCACACCATATACGAAATACAACAAACAAATCAGAAGTTGTATTCAAATAAGGTAAACGCCAGTTTTGATGGTGTAAGTGAGACTTAAGTGGTGCATAGATCTTGTGCTGACATTCTGTGCATGGGGTGAATTTCACACATAGTGAATCAGAGTTTGATGCCAGTAGGAACAGGATCAGGTATTGCAAAGTATATTATTTTCTGACATACTCTGCTTGGATAATGGCTAGGGCCCACTTTCTGTTTTCAATCACAAAAGCACATCTCCCATTGCCTACAAACAAATAAAACTCTGATGTTGACATGTACTTAGGCAAGAGCAAAAATGCGTGCGTGCGTGTGTGTGTGTGTGTGTGTGTGTGTGTATGAGAGAGAGAGAGAGAGAGAGAGAGAGAGAGCATTCATAAATAAGGGATTCATTCATTAGGAAAGACCTACTCTCTTCAGTATAACTGAAGTCACAAAGTTAGGGCTGGTCTCCACTACCGGGGAGATTGACACTGCTGCAATCGATGCAGCAGGGATCGATTTAGCGGGTCTAGTGAAGACCCACTAAACCGATGGCAGAAGGCACTCCGGTCAACCAGCTCTCCAAGAAGAGTAAGGTAAGTCAACCAGAGAGCCTCTCCCGTCATCTCAGCGCTGTGAAGACACCGGGGTAAGTCGACCTAAGCTACGTCGACTCCTGCTTTGTTATTCACGTAGCTGGAGTAGTGTAACTTAGTCGACTTACCCTGTAGCGAAGACAGGCCCTTAATTAAGAAGGGTATGACAGAGTTCTGACTGCATTACCTGCTGAACAATTCAACAGCAAACTCAGCTATGCCACAGAATTATTATAGACAAATTCTTGGAGCGCTTTTTACAGGGATCATTTGATCTTCAGAAATTTAGTTTCCCTTTGAGATACTTTTCAGATCAGACTTTGTTTCCTTTACCAGACTTATTCTGCAATTGAAGTGGTAAAAATAGTTCTTAAAATGGAATCCTGGTTTATAATGAACTATAGAGCCAGTACTATGGCTTCATACTCCTGATAACCACTTTTCCCAAATATCAAGCTGCATTTTTAGATATAAGTCATATATTCTAGACGATATTTTTGGTGACTATCTAACTTGACATTTGGTGATAAAGTTGCAGCTTCAGTGCACATTCAGTTAGGTGTTTCCATATCAGCTGCAATGCACAGAAAAGTGATCTTCTTCTTCCCGTTATCCCATCCACTGGGGTCAGGTCATTGTGCAAACATCCACCATCTTTGTCTGTCTGAGATGGCACTAAAGTCCACCTGCTTACCAACTTCTTTGGAGCAATCCATCCAGTACTTCCTTGGCTTTTGTCAGGGTCTCTTTCCTACCACTTCTCCTGGCCTGTTATCTTCACCTCTTCATTCATTCTCTGTATGTGACTGAACCAGCAAAGTCATGTGTCCTGGATTTTATCATGGACTTGGACTTCCATCCTAATGCTTTCATTTCTAAATCTGTCTGTTCATGTAACTCCTTTAATAATGCAAAGACATCTCATCTCAAACACCTGTAGGCATTGAATCTGCACACTCTCTATCACCCATGCTTTTGCACCACACAGCATTGTGGGACTCACCATTGTTCTGTACATTTGGATTTTTAGTCTGTCATATGCTTGTCTTACACAACCCTGAAATGTTATTCCAAACTTTCCCAGCACTCCCCAGTCTGGACTGTATCTTACATTCAAGCTCACAGTCTTCTGTGACCCTGCCCCCAAGGCACTTGAACTGATCAGTCTGGTTTGGTCACACTCCATTGATCTCTATGTTCAATTTCCTTTGTGGCGCCCCAGGCTTAGTCATGTTCATTTTCATCACACGCCTGCTTAGCTGGTCATATCACTGGTATATTACCTTCAGGTCTTCTTTTGAGGATACCATTATTGCTATGTCATCTGCATATTGCAGCGTCTGACCTTTTCCCATTGGGATCTTCCTGCTAAGTCCATCAATGTGATAAACAGCAGTTGTTTGAAAGTCAGCCCCTGCTCCTAGTTGTTCCAAAGTACGTTCGGATCACTGTTTTAAGTGATCTATATTGGGAATTCACTATAGTTATTAAATCCTCCGACACTCCATATTTCCTCAGCACTGGTGTGTAAACATCCTTCTGTCCACTTTTATCAGGTGCCATTTCTTGGTCTATAAAAGCCAAGAAGCTATTCTATTGGTTCTCTAGCTGCTTCACTTGCTGCATTACAAACATGACATCTGTGGTTTCTTTGACCTTTCCTAAAGCCAAACTGTTCTTGTTTGAGGAGAGGATCCCACCATTCTCCTAATCTTAGCATCTAAGAGGTGTTCCTGTATCTTTATCCCATGTGACAATAGTTTTATCCCTTGATAGTTTCCACATTCATGGATGCTTACTTTCTTATGTATTGGGACCAGGATAGACTTGTGTAAGTCTTTGGGAATTCTCGTGTCTTGCCATACAGCTTTAACCATTCTGTTCAGCCATTTTATGCCTCTCACCCAAGACTTTCACCAGGTCTGCTGTCACTTCATCAGGTCCTGCTGCCTTACCATTCTTCATTTCCTGTAATGCTTTTCTCACTTCCGCCTCTGATATGTTAGGCTCAAGCACCACATTGGGATCACATGTTGTAGCTCAACCCTAAAAGGGTTTGCCTAATTTAAGAGACTCTCAATGTATTGTTTCCACCTTTATGTCATTTGTTCAGGTGTTACTAGCAGTCTCCCCAGATCATCAGTTACCAATGGTTTTACAACACCATCCTCCTTACCTTTCCGTCACATTTTTGCAATGCTGTGGATCTTTTTACCAGCCAGCTGTGGTATACAAGCTCAGTATACAAATTGTCTAGGGCACTCTTTGCCTTCTTTACTACCCACTTAGCTTATTTTGCTTCTTTGTATTTGCTTTCATTTGAACTTGATTGATTCATTTCTTTTTCTTTGTGTCTTTTTTGTTTGTTTGTTTCTGATTGCTACTTGCATTTATCGGCCCACCACCACTCCCCTCTTTCCCTTGCTTTTCTCCATCTGCATTGTCCACAAACCTCTTCCATCTCAGCAAGCCACATTGTTTTGAGGTAGTTCCACTCCCCTTCGGACGAAGTCAAATCTGTTTCTGGACACCTATCTTGTACTGCTTGCCAAACTTATCTGCTACACTTCTTAATTTCCTGTACCTTGATCTGTTTATTTTTGAGCTTAATTCCTTCCTTGACCAATGCCCTGCCAGAAGCTTAGCCATGAATGGTTTGTGTGATGTAGTGCTATTGTTTCACTAGGTATCACTTTGGCCCTGTCAACACTGGTTCTCCACTGGTAAGGTAACTCCCTTCTCTTCATGTGTCAGTATAATAATGCCTGCATCTGTAATTTTCACTCCATGCATCTGAAGAAGTGGGTTTTTTACCCACGAAAGCTTATGCCCAAATAAATCTGTTAGTCTTTAAGGTGCCACCGGACTCCTTGTTGTATTTTTAGGTATGACTTTGAAGTCCATAAATGACTCGCCCTCTTTTGGCACCATGTGTTGGCTATCATTCATTGATTGATTGGCCATACACCTGTCTCGTAATGCTTTCCCTTCCTTATTCACGGTGCCTACGTTGAATTTTCCTAAGCACATATCATATCGTTTCAGTTTTTGTCTGTCTGTGCATTCATATCCCCCTGCTGAAGTTCCTCTGGCGCTGCTGTGAATGCTAGTGCCTGCATGTCTTGACAGAAACTCTCTCTCTCTTCTGTGTTACATTCTAGCTGAGGTGCACACACTGATACTACAAACAGAGCTCACTCTTTAACAGACTCATACAGTTATCAATCTGTCACATACTGTACTAACTTCAATCACCATCTTCTTCCACTCTCCTCTCACTACCATGCCGACTCCATTACACCCTCTTTTTTCACCCAAGTAGATGAGTTTGCAATCTAAGCCCAACTCCTTCACTGCGTCCCTTGTACATTACATTTCCTGAATGCAAAGAACATCGATACCTTTCCTTACCATCATATCGTCTACTTCTACACCTCAACAAGTCAGACTGGATACATTCATTGATGCTAATATTATTATATGGGGTTTATTTGGCTGTGTAGATCACTGCTTTTCATCTGACTCTTTGCTATGACTGCTAGTCCCCCTGTTCTTCTAGAGGGCAGCTCAGACACCAGACACCAGAAATCTTATTGGCCCGGGGCTTCTAGGCTTGAGGTGGGTGAACTTCTGAAATAGGACTGGGATGGCCTCCCACCATTAGCAGTAGTATGGAGAAGCATACAGGCTAGTCTCACCTCTTCTTATTACTGGTATCTACTACTGCTGTTTGATAACGTACTTAAAAAAGAAACTGCTTGCACCGACATAGTCACCTTGCACCAAAAACTATAGTGTTCTGATTAGCACCCTTGACGTACACCACAGTGAGAGGGCCTTTCCCCAGTTGGACTAAATACGTGCCCATTCTCTTCCCACCTTGTTGCCATAAACCTGGTGAATCACCAACAGGTGGTACTGGTGTCACTGCTGCCCAACACCAGCCTTCTTTTGATGCATAGATGGAGATTTGAAATCAGAGTTTTCCTTCTCCTAGGTAGGCAGCTCTCCCTGGCTCAAGAGCCCCATCCACCCTAAGCTCTCTGGTTATTTTTAAAAGGCACCAGATACCTGCCTTTCACACCCCTAATTTTCATGAGATCACCTCAGCCCTGTGTAAGCAAGTGTTGGGGAGTTTGTCTGTTGGAGGCTATCAAAGATGCCAGCCTTTTAAAAGATATTTTATAGGTGTTGGGAGCTTATCCCCAAACACCAGTCCATCCATAATAGCCCCACTAAATGATAATCCTAATCCATCAATAAAATAAAACTTGCTCAAACTCCCAGCCATTTCAATTATACAGTGGTTACACTAGTTGACCGAAAGCACATCCCTATCTATTCATGCATGATAATGACGTTAACACTGTAATTAGTAGCAGTAGCCATTTAGCAGTAATTCTGCTCTCTACAGTGTGATGACATTTAAAGTAAGATATATTCACTTGAGACATAAGCTGTGCCACTGCTTCTGTTCTTGTTAATGTCAAACCGCTTATTTGGCAGACACAACATTTGCCTTCCCACACAACTTTTATGGTAGTCGTCAAAAAAACTATAATACCATAGAACTAGATTATGAGCTGGAGTACGTGCTTGCCCATTGGAGTAAGAGAGAGTACACGCCTCACACCCCTAGGTGAGCGGTATCTAGACCTTGGGTTTGAGTGTGCAAGAGTAAATGGGTCTATGCACCTCCATGGAGCCAGTGAGTGGGGAATGACAGGATTCTCCCCCTTCCGCCCCCCCCATACATGTACACACTTTCCTTCTGGGTAGTGCAGCTAAACTGACACAGATGAGCATATTCCAGCAGGAAATTACTACCCCTCACCCAGGAGCAAGTGAAGAAGAAGGAGGGAATTGTGGGTCCTAAAGCCACAATTATTTTTTTATGAGATGCTCCTGAAATAGCCCAGCCATGCACCACCCCTTATTATGGAATGTGTTCTTGTGGAACAATCTAGCCCATGAGATCATGTTCAAATAGTGAGGAGTAACTTTTATTTTCATTTAGAAGATTAATATGTCAGTCAACATTTCTGATTACACATGTATGTGATGAAGTACAGAGGTACTCTAATTTGTGGCATGTAAGATTTTACAAGGAGAGCTCAGGTTCCATTCCTATCACATGGGCAACGTGATGTTGATCATTAAATCAAAGGAGTAGCTGCTGCAGTGGCAGAAATATCTGTCTGCTCCCCTCCCAATTTACTGAAAGCTGGAAAGGACTATGGTCTTTATTATTGAGTGGCTTGAGTTGCTTTGCTCTTGGTTTTCAACCTTCTTTGTGCTAGTAAATCCAGGCCTGAGGAAGGGGACTTGGGTTGAACTATGGTTTGAGGCTTTATTTTACCTTCTGCTGTTAGTGTATCTGCCTCCCAGCTTACAATGCACATTATGGATGAGATATTCAAGAGCAATGAATACTGGCCTAACTCTGCTCACACTGATGTCAAGGGAAGAAGTTAGCTCAGTGCTAAGTGCTTGTAAAAATCACACCTGATCTGTTCATCTAAACTTGTGCAGTGCGCAGGTTTACTAGCAAAGTACTGTATATTATTGCTTCATATTTCACCAAGAGAAATATGTAGCTTGACAGCTAAATACATAAATACTTCAGTTAATTAGTAACAGAAAAACATAACCTGCTGAATAGGGAATGGTTTCAGCAAAGTGCGACATCAGTGGTATAGGCTATGCAAAACCCTATTTTATGTATTACCTTAATAACACTAGTTACACAGCCGCACTTCTGTTATAACTGCTAGACTCTATATTGGGCTATCGTACATGGTATTTTTCTAGGAGTTTATGCTGAGCACAACTTGAAAGAGTATTCCCACCAATTCAAGCCTTGAGGAAAGTAATGACATTTCAGTCTCTTCAATAAAATATAATGGATATTTTTAATGTACTGTGATCACTGAATTTAATTGTTTATGGCTTTCTGTGGTTTATTTAATTCAAAGCCAACTTAATTTACTCAATAGGTTAATTGAAGAGAACCTCTTTTACTGATGTTTAATTACTACAGTGAAATTATTTCAATCAGAAATCATTTTTTGTCACATTTTGAATGCACCTACCCTAGAAGTGTAGCTCTGAAGAAGTCTTCTTGAGGATTCTTTTGTGCATGCTTAGTTCAATGTTGTGTACAGAGCTCAGTGTCACCATAAGGAACGAAATTTTCCCCTTTAGGGCCTGAAACTGCAATACTCACTGACTCAGGCAAAAAACTCTGCCTGAGTAAAAATGTAGAGCCACAGTCTGGGGTGAAATACACAAGTGCACAAAGTCCAATGTGAGCAGAAATGCGACTCCTCCTCACGCGTGTTGCTCATATACCAGACTAAATTAATAAGAACATAAGAATGGCCATACTGGGTCAGTCCAATGGTCCAACTAGCCCATATCCTGCCTCCATCAGTGGCCAGTACCAGAGATTCATAGGGAGTGCACAGAACAAGGCAGCTGGAATGATCCACCTGTTTTCCCCTCCCAGCTTCCGGCAGTCAGAAGTTTAGGGTCACTCTGAGAATAGGGTTACATCCCTGACCATCTTGGCTAATCGTAGAGGATAGATCCATCAATGGCTAACATATCTAGTTCTTTTTTGAACCCTGTTATAGGGTTTTTTAATATAGTGCTTATAACATGGTATCTAAACACTGCACAATATTAAAACACACAAAAGTCCANCCAAAAAAAAACCCCCCCCCCCCCCCCCCCCGCTCCTTTCCTCTGGGCCAAGAGGAGGTATGACTGTGTTTGTTGGACTTTTTGTTTTGTGTTTAAAAAGAAATTCTGGGGTAGGGTTTTTACCAAGGAGGTGTGTTTTACATTTTGATCAGAATGCTGCCAAGTTTGGGCTCAAATTCATCACTTGTGGCAAAGAGATTCCACAGCTGGGGAACCACCACAGAGACCTCTCAGTTCCTATTACCTGACAGTCAAAACCTGGTTTTAGCTAGCAGCTGCAGATTTCTTAGGTGATCATGAAGAGTGAGGTGGTTTCAAGCTATGTAAGGTCCTCTCTGTTAAGTGCCTTGCTGAGCAGAAGCAGCATTTTGAACTCTGCACTGTGCAAAGCCTTCTCTGCATGTGAAGGTGCAAGAAGGTATTTCTACCACTCTGGCTATCTGCACATCCAGAAGGAGAAAGGCAACTAGCAAGACCCTGAGGCTTGTGCCACTTTGCCTCTCTGCAATCTGATGTCTCTGATTGCTGATGGCATTATTAATATATTGGCAAACCATCAGATAACAGGTCAACACCAAGTAGAACAAGCAGAAAATCCTGTGAAAAGCATTAGGCCAGGCTGGACTTCAGTACTATTCATCTGGACAGTGGGAGTTAGAGTAAGAACATCACCTGCTTTGTACATTTAGCTCCAGTTATCTGTAATGAAGAAAAGAAGCTGTTTAAATTTGAAACAGATGCAGTCCAGATGGCATAAAGGAGATGGAGACAAATTATGATACTTTGCTCTCCACAGAGCAGGGCTGAATAGCTGATCTGTTGCCCAAAAGCAACATGACACTGACCAGGTCAGTCCAATTCAGCTCTTCTTAACTCAGTTTACCCTGGTTTTAAGGAGTGGATATTGGGAATTTTCCATGCTAATTTGCCTATCTTTTACTTCATATTTTTGGATAGGAAGGTTTTTTTACAAAAAAAATACTGAGACTTTATACTTAATGCCTTCTTTTTAGGGCAGTTTCATAAATACACATCTCAGGAGTCCACAGACCCTGTGGCAAGGTTCAAGCCTAAGAAGAAACTGCTTTGTTTGAAGGTTGCCTATCCATAAATTCATCTTGTAGTTAATAACTTTATATCCATCTTACTGCTGCACTTAAGCTGAAGTGTGTGTAAAAGATGAGAGGACTGGAAGTTAGGACACTTAGGATCTATTCCTGATTCTGTGACCTTTAACAAGCCACTTGGGGCCTAATTCAAAGCTGACTGAAGTCAAAGGAAAGAAAGGCATGTGATCAGGCCTCATGCTGCTCGGGGCCTCAGTTTCCCCATGTATAAAGTAGGCTCCTCTTTGCAAATAACTATGCTTACCTTTCTAAACCACTTTGAGATCACTGGAGGGAAAGGCAGAATTTACAGTAAATATAACATAATGTTTTGAGCTAGATTGCTGGATTTAGCCACAGCTGTAGGTGTGGTTGTTGAGATTCTGCATTGTCCCAGAGGGAGCCCAGGGAGGGATTGCACCAAAAAAAGCACAATCCCTTTTTCAGTTTCCGATTGCCCAAGTGGAGTGTGTGTGCTGCACTATTTCTTGAAGTATGCTGCATGCACCTGCTCTCTACAATTGTGTAGCAGGAAGGCAGGGTCATGGCCCTGCCTCCTCTTTTCCACCAGTCCTTTGAATGGATTTAATCCATGACCCTTGTGTAGAGTGCACAGACGCCCATTCCCCCAATAGGAATATTGGCAACTGGATTGTACAGTTTTTATAGCATCTAATCTTCATAATCCAACATGACTTAGTCTGCATTGCAGTCTGCTTGCACTACTCATATATGGCTTTTTAAAATTTGAATTGTTAGTTATTTTTGTTTTGTTTTCGTCATGTTGATTTGTTTTGTTTTGGAGGGGGTTTTTTTGGTAGCAGCTACCAAAATATAATGTATACCACTGAATCACTTGTGCAAAGCCAAGAATACCAGAGAATACATTTGCCAGTGATGTGTGGTTTCAAGGAAGCTAGAATACAAAGAAATATTGGCTAGCAGCTAAACAGCAACTCTGTTTAACTATGTATTTATGTTGTCGATAGGTCTGATTGCCAAAAAGGTTTGTAGCACCATACTGACAAGTTTCACTTCAAGAGCTTCATTCCTTTAATGTAAAACCAGTGGTGGCTGGTGAGAGCCAATCAGAAATAAAACACAGCATTTAGGAATTGTTTCAGAGTGTAACTATCTGTCCAGAAATGATGCAGAAAAGAGAGGAATTAAGAAAAAATAAAGTTTTATCAATTGATAGGAAAGTGTTTGCATAATATCACATCTCATTTAATGAACATTTGTGAAGCCAACTAACAAGATGAGGAACAGCCAAACAGTACTATAAATTTCTGTCTCTGGTCGCTGAAAACTTTAGTATTCCCTGAGGAGAGGGGCTCTTTTTACCATCTAATTCTGAATTGGGGTGGCAAACTGATGCCAGATCCTAGATGCCCAATAATATATAATACAAAGAATTTATGTTAACTTTGTACTAAATATAATACACACAATTTGAGTTTTACTTAGATTCATCTTGCAACAAGAGAATATTTGACTAAAGTACGCTTTCTAGCCTACAAATGCCCATTATTCATTCAAATACTGACTGTGTACCCTTGTTAGAGGTTACCACCTGAATAAAACCAAACCAAAGCACTCAATTTTCAGACCACTCTGCTCTATTCGTAATGAAGATGTCATTTGTGTTCATGATAAGCAATTTAAGGCAAGTGTGATCACATAATTAGGAAACTTAGGTATTACTTTGCTATTAGTTTTGTAGACTGGTGTCCATTTTTTTGAAGCAGATGTTAGAAGACTCCCAAAGCAATGCAAGATAGAGGCAGAGTATAATGACGTTTACCTTCACTGTTGTCTATATAATGTACCCTAACTGTTAAGAGGGAATTTAGAGTATAATTTAAGCTATTAGGAATGTTGATTGGAATTCTTTTAATGTATTTGCAATTCAGTGCTGAAAAGCGGAAAAAAATATTTAAGAAACAGTTGGGGAAACTGCAAATGAAATTCATCCTGAGTTATTCCAAATGGAGGAAAGGGCAACATATGCCAATTTGGTTATGTCATAATGACTACTATATGCAATAAGCAGAAGGCTTTTAAAATTATAAACAATCTGGTGAGGACTGAGAGATCTATAAGAAAATTAAATGGATAATTAGAGGACTAAAACATACTAAATATGGATTGCAGAGAACATTTGAACAAATGTTAGCGTTCTTCAAATTTATAGGAAGCAAAGGGGAAATAAAAGACCTTTTGTCCACTAATGGGATACGGGGGAACTGGAGTTAGGAGATGTTAATTATGGTGTAGTAGCAGGCTAATTGTATAGATGGTGTATTCTCCTGCTATTGATACATTTGCAAAGTTCCCATTAAAGTAAATGAGAGTTTTACACAATAATCAAAGGCAGGATATGTCCTTTAATAAGTATCATATTATTATAAGCAAAATACCTGCGTAATTATGTATTATGAACCATATGGTGCTTAAATAGCAAAGATTTGGCTAGAGATGGGTGAATGAGGTCATATCCACTAAAGAATCTCCTTCAAACTCCATGTTAAACTTGAAACAAACATGAACCAAACTTCCTTTAAAGTTTAAAGGTTGGGTTAAAGTTTTCTTTTGATTTAATTTTTCTATAGGTTTCATTCTCATATACTTCTGTGCATCCACAAAACTAGAAATAGTGAATAGAGCTTTGCAAATAATCGATTTTTCAGTTCATCGATAATTTTAGAAAGTTGAAAAATAATTGCTTTGGATCAGACTGAAAACAAAAATTTTGAAATTTTTGGCAAATTAGAAACACAGAAAATTTGTTTCAGATTGAATGAAATTTGTTTTTGACAAAATCCAAATGTTTTGTTTCAATTTTAACCACTTTTTGATTTTTTAAAATAAAATTATCAGAAATGTTGAAAGTCATTTCAGTTTGAAAACATTAAAGCAAGATGTTTTGACTTCCAGAATTGTTTGTTTTTTCCTCTAAATGAACACTTTGGTGAAAACAATATGAATATGCAAAAGATCTTGGTGTTGCTGAATGTAATTTTTTTGTCCTCACAACCCCCCCCCCCCCCCCAATAAACATGTTTTGGCCAAAGAATTTCACCCAACTCTAGTGCTGAAACAATGAAAGAGAGACTGTCTCTGGCTTGGTCAAAATGAAGTACCAGAACAAAGTACCACCGCAACGTCACCACCTTACACTTCTTTGACTTTGCTTTAGCAAATGTAAATTAATAGCTCTGCATATGTATAATATATCAATTAAAATAAGAGAAATAAAAGTATCCACATATAATTTCCCCTAGGGAGGCCAAGAAGAAGAATCCTATATTATAGATCCTAGTCTTGTCACTTAATTCATTTGTGGCAGGTGCCCCAGATACCACATTGTTAAGGTCTGTATAAGAAACTGAATAGAGTAGAATTGAATAGAAATCTCATTTAAAAAAACCAACCCTGTTCTCTAGAGATTTTTAGTTCAGCTTTGCAACTGGTTTCTTCATCTGATTATTACTGCTGCCAGGTGTGTGCAGGGAGGCACACATCACATGTTGGAATCCCTTTCTCTTTCCTGAAGTAGTTTTCCTTCCAGACTGATGGTGCTTTCTCATATTGAGAAGCACTTTCTCATGTGACTTGTCCCATTCAAATCAAATAAGTACTAGCCAGTGTAAGAGAGGCTGGCAGAATTGGGCCATGGGAGTGGGGGCAATTTCTGTAAATACTTGTAAACAGCTTGAGAACATGAAACATCAGAGTTCCTGTCAAATCGGCCCTCCTGAGCTGTACTTGGCCATCTTATTGGGATTTAGTCAGTTGCCCTATTGTCCATTGTGAAGCTGAATTCAGCAGTGAGATTTGAAGTGTGAAGCTAGAACTAAAAAAACCAAAACTCTGAAATACATCAAGTAGGCAGGGAAATCACAAAGATACAACAACAAAGAGTTCTGTCTTTAACTACAGTGGGCTAGACTGTGGCAGATCATCACAAGAGTGCACGAAGAAGGCAAAAGAAACATCCCTGCCCTCTTCTGCAGACTACATAAGGGTCAGCCACAGCCTTACCCCCAGGGGCACACATCGCCTCAAATGGTATGGGGAAAATGGAGAAGTGATGACATCATGGCCTCCAATAGTGCATCACAGAGCAGGCCATGACCACCATGAGGATCAGATGACATCATCTACTGTACACTAGAAAGCTTGGGAGGGCTTGTGCTTCCTGAGGACAATCCTTTCTTGTGGCCCTATGGGGTGCTGCAATTCTGCATCAACCCCAACACAGGATGTTGCCTTAAAAACCATGGTCTAGCCTAGAAACAAGTTTTCAGCACAGTGGAAACAGATTATGTAATCAGCTGTGCTACTTCTTTCTTTGCTTATGTGCTGTGTAATTCTCTGCATGTTGGATATAACAGTTTCTACATTCTTACCAGGCATTCTTGACTAGCTTGACTTATTAAATGTGAACAGATAATGAAAAACACATTTTTTACAACTCAGAATGTCCCGTAGTTAAATAATGTGCATCTCCTTAGGTGTAAAGGTGCTTCTGAATGAGGACTGTATGGGAGGAACATTGTGTTCCTAGTGTTTATTAGGAAATCATTATAATAATCTCGTGGCTTTTGACAGATTGTGTAAAGTTTGGATCTGAATCAGATATAGTTTGCGGATCTAATTGTGTCCTAAGATACCCTTGAATGCTGCTCTAACTGAGGTCAGAATAGAAAGATAGACTAATGATCTTTTGTTGATGGAACTCAGGAGTTGCGGGGGAAGCCATGTGATAAAACACAAAAATAGGCAAGTAGAGAGGAGCTAAAGAGAGAATCTTAAAGTTGGGGACAAAGACCTGTATTTGATTATATTAGAGAAGGGGGAGCCAGTGAAGGGATTCAGAGAAGGGTGATGTGGTACAAACAATGGGCTTGGAAAATGATATTAGAAGCTTTATTGTAAATGAACCTAGCACGGCAAGGCAGATGTCAGGAAGGCCAGAGAGGATGACTTTGCAGTAGTCAAGACAGGAGATTAAAAAGGACTGGGTGAGTGTTTTAGCACAGTGGAAAGACAAAGTGCTGAGTAATTGAGATGTTATGGGTGGAGACATTGCAAGATATGGCCACAACCTGGATGTGCATGACTAGACAGAAGACAGAATCGAAGATGACATCCAGGTTATAGGCTTGCCCAAAGATGACACCCAGGTTGCTATTCTGCCTTTTAAAAGGGACTTGGATGGGACTTTGAGTAAAATCACAGCACTTTGCTTTTACTGCATAGTGGATCTGGACAAATATCAAAGCTAACCTGAGATTGATGGATACGTCTAAAAGTTGTCACAAACGATTCAGTAAAGGCAGTGTCCCATCTCGAATTTCTGTTTTAAAACTGATTAGAATAAAAGGACCCCACCTCACACCATTATTCAGAGGCAAAGCAGTTTCTGGCACAGCAGATACACAACAGCCTGTCAATAAACCTATTCCTATTTTCCAATATTTACAATCAAATACCTAACTTGTAAACCCATAAATAGAGAACAATCAGAGCTGCTATCCTCATAAGTATCGGACATTCAAAAAGGACATATTTCCCAAATGTGCAACATGCTTTTTAAACCCGCGCTCCAAGATGTAGTTAACAAAATATACAAAAGTGTGAAACAATTCTCAATATCACTTTGTCAAAAACAGACACAACTCTAATTTGGGATTTAAATAAAACACATGCCCTTTCCTGCTCCATCCATGAAATACAAAATAAATCTTTGTGTTGCATGTATAGGTCTCCTACTAAAACACATACCATTAATCTGGTGATTCCACTACTCCATGATCCTCCTGATTGCATATTTTCAGCTTGATTAGTTTTCAATTATTCTTTTTTCTTTTCCCATAAATTATATTCCTAGATTATGTTTTTAAACAGCTGATGTCAAACTGTAGCTGAGCCGGAAAGAACACTTTTATTAATAATTTATTATTTATTTATTTATTTTACAAACAAGTAAATTTAAAATGTATGATATATAATGTGTGGGTACTAAAATTACTTTGTGAAGAAGGATCAGAGTGTCCTATAACCAATAAATATCAAAGGTAACTTGCTATTGCATTATATCATTTCATTTTTATTTCATGTTTTCTTTACAGACGAGCATATAGTAGATAGAGCCAACTAAATGCAGTCATGAGAACAAATTACAAAATTTTGACACAAGTCAATTACTCAAATCTACAGAAGATCAGTCCAAGGATAATATAATATAAATGCATGACCACCTTTCTTCATATAACTGAGTGCCATTCTGTGTTTAGCTGTAACCATCTGCACACTGTGAGTGTATTTGACTTTGCATAACCGCATAGCATATTTTCAGAACATAAGAATGGCTATACTGGGTCAGACCAATGGTCCATCTAGCACAGTATGCTATCTTTCAACAGTGGCCAGTGCCAGATGCTTCAGAGGGAATGGACAGAAGAGGGCAATCATTGAGTGAACCACCCCTACCAAGAAGTCCTGACTTCTGGCTGTCAAAGGTTTAGGAACACCCATAGTATGGGGTTGTGTCCCTGATCAATAGCCATTGATGGACCTATCCTCAACGAATTCATCAAATTCTTTTTTGAACCCAGTTATACTTTTGGCCTTCACAACATCCCCTGACAATGAGTTCCACAGGTTGACTGTGCATTCTGTGAAGAAGTACTTCTTATGTTTGTTTTAAAACTGCTGCCTATTAATTTCATTGGGTGGCCCCTGATCCTTGTGTTACGTAAAGTTATAAATAACACTTCCATATTCACTTTCTCCACACCATTCACAATTTTAAAGACCTCTATCATAACCCCCCTTAGCTGTCTCTTTTCTAAGCTGAACAGTCCCAGTCTTTTTAATCTCTCCTCATATGGAAGCTATGCCATACCCCTAATCATTTTCATTGACCTTCTCATGTTCGATTTTGAAAAAAAGTACAATCTTTTTTGAGATGGGGGCAACCAGAACTGCACACAGAATTCAATGTGTGAGCATACCATGGCTTCATATAGTGACATTATGACATTTTCTGTTTTATTATCTATCCCTTTCCTAATGGTTCCTAACATTCTGTTAGCTTTTCTGACTGCTGCTGCACATCCTCCTGTCATAATGACTCCAAAATCTTTCTTGAGTGGTAACAGCTAATTTAGATCCCATCATTTTGTATGTATAGTTGGGGTTATGTTTTCTAGTGTGCATTACTTTGCACTTATCAACAGTGAATTTCATCTGCCATTTTCTTGCCCAGTCACCCCCTTTTGTGAGATCCCTTTGTAACTCTTTGCAGTTAGCTTTGGACATAACAAGATTGAGTAATTTTGTATCATCTGCAAACTTTGCCACCTCATTGTTTACCCCTTTTTTTCCAGATAATGTATGAATATATTGAACAACACAGGTCCCAGTACAGATTCTTGGGGAAACCTGCTATTACCTCTCTCCACTGTGAAAACGGATCGTTTATTTCTACCCTTTGTTTCCTAACTTTTATCCAGTCACTGATCCATGAAATAACTTTCTCTCTTATCCCATGACTGTGTCTTAAGAGCCTTTGGTGAGGGACCTTGTCAAAGGCTTTCTGAAAATCCAAATACACTACATCCGCTGGATTACACTCTTCATTTTTTTGACCCCCTCAAATAATTCTAATAGATTAGTGTGGCATAATTTCCCTTTCCAAAGCCGTGTTGATTCTTTACCAACATATTGTGTTCTTCTTTGTGTCTGATAGTTCTGTTCGTTACTATAGTTCCAACCAATTTACCTAGTACTGAAGTTTGATTTACTGGCCTGTAATTGCCAGGATCACCTCTGGAGCCTTTTAAAAAAAATTGACATCATATTACCTATTCACCAGTCATCTGTTACAGAGGCTGATTTAAGTGCTAGTTTACGTACCAATTTCATATCTGTATTTCTTCAGAACTCTTGGGTGACTACCATTTGGTCCTGTTACTTATTACTGTTTAATGTATCAATTTGTTCCAAAACATCCTCTACTGACACCTCAATCTGGGACAGTTCTTCAGATTTGTCACCTAAAAGGAATGGCTCAGGTGTGGGCATCTCCCTCGCATCCTCTGCAATGAAGAGCAGTGCAAAGAATTCATTTAGCTTCTCTGTAATGGCCTTGTCTTGCTTGAGTGCTTCTTTAGCACCATGATTGTCCAGTGGCCTTACTGACTGTTTGGCAGGATTCCTGCTTCTTATGTACCTAAAATAAAAATTGCTGTTATTTTTTGTGTCTTTTGCTAGTTGCTCTTCAAAGTCTTTTTTTGGCCTGCCTGACTATACTTTTACACTTGACTTGCCAGAGTTTGTTCCTTTCTATTTTCCTTAATAGGATTTGACTTCCAGCTTTTAAAAATATCTCTTCTTGCTTCTTAACCAACTCTTTAAATCTGTTGTTTAGCCATGGTGACTTTTTTTGTCCTCTTATTATTATTANTGGGGGGGGGGGGGGGGGGGGGGTTGACATATAGTTTCCATGCAGTTTACAGGCATTCTACACCTGTGATTGTTCCTTTTCTTTTCCATTGAACTAGACTCCTCATTTTTGTTTAGTTCCCCCTTTTGAAGTTAAATGCTACTGTGGTGGGTTTCTTTGGTATTTTCCCCATACAGGGATGTTATATTTAATTACACTGTGGTCACTATTACTGTGAAGTTAACCTATATTCACCTCTTGGACTAGATCCTGTGTGCTACTTAGCACTAAATCAAGAATTGCATCCCCCTTGTGGAATCCAGGACTAGCTGCTCCAAGAAGCAGTCATTTATATATCTAGAAATGTTATCTCTGCATCCCTTCCTAAGGTGACATGTTCCCAGTCAATATGGGGATAGCTGAAATCCCCTATTAGTATTACGTTTTCTGTTTTTGTAGCCTCTTTAATCTCCCTTAGCATTTCACAATCACCATCACCATCCTGGTCAGGTGATTAGTAATATATATTGCTATACTCTTATTATTCAAGCATGGCATTTGTATTCATAGAGCTTGTATGGTACCATTTTATTAATTTAAGATTTTTCACTATATTTGACTCTGGTTTTTTGTTTACATACAGTACCACTCCCCCAACCAGTGCAACCTACTCTGTCATTCCTATATATTCTGTACACTGGTGTTACTGTGTCCCATTGATTATCATCATTTAACCAAGTGTCTTTTATGCCTATTATATCAATATCCTTATTTAATTCCAGGAACTCAAGTTCACCCATCTTAGGCCTGATCTACACTACACAGTTAAGTCGACATAAGGCAGTTTACGTCAACCTAATTATGTCAGTGTGCACACTACAGCTTTGTCCCAATTATACAAATGCCCTACTACACAAACATAATAACTCCACCTCCACAAGAGGCGCAGGTCTTATGTCAGTGTAGTTAGGGAGACACAGTGTCTGTATAGACACTGAGTTACTTACATTGGCTGTTGGCTGTCTTGTGGAGCCCTGAAATTGACAAGAAAGCTGGGCAGCTAGAACCCAGCTGCCCCCGGCTTCCCACTTCCAGCCAGGCTGTACCCCCGGGCTCCCCACTCAGGGAGCCGAGAAACCTGGGCAACTGCCCCCCACTCCTGGCGCACACTACTGACAGAAGGAGAGTAGTAATTACTGTGGTGGCTGTAAGTCAACCTAATGTAGGCTGACTTAAGTTTGTAGTGTAGACATGCCCATAGTATTTTAACTTCTTGCATTTGTATACATGCAGTTACAAAATTTGTCAGTGTTTAGTTGTCTAAGTTCATGTGATGTAATTGAATGGATTCTTTTGTTTGACTGTTTCTCTTCAGCTCCTACCTGTACTTTATCAGCTTCTATGCTTTCCTCTTTACTAGGATATAGCATATCCCCTTTAATAAATCCTCCTCTAATTAGGGATGTATCAATCCAAACTGTGCTCCTCCACACCCATCAGCTTTTCCCCAGCCTTTAGTTTAAAAACTCCTTTACAGCCTTTTTTAATTTTACATGCCATCAATCTGTTGGGAATATGGATTTCTTTCCTAAGCCAATGTGCAGTAATGCACATATTTAAAGCTGCGACTAGGAATCTAAACCTGTGTTTTCTTTGTTTTGCTTGAGTTTCCAGGGCTTTTCTTCCAACATCTGTGCTGAACAAAGACACTCCCTTTAGTACCCCTTTCAATGAGTGTTTCAGCATCAGACAGCTATATGATATGGGAGCATTGAAAAGCAGTGGCCTGCTCCATCAGACTCTTCATGGATGAAATTCACTCCACCACAGAAGGCCCCAGTAGTCAGACTTTACATAAGAGGAGTGTGAAGAGGTTGGAGAGCAGAGGCTTCTGAATAAGAATCTTGGAGCTTCTGTTCCATCTGTTTCATACCACTTCATTCCTCATCCCTGCAGTCTTTCTGCTGCCAGTGGTAGCCTACACTTTGTGAAGTTTTTGAGGCTCCATCTGGGTTAAATAATAAAACAAAGCATTTACACTGCATTTTTCTCAAGTGCTTACAGAGGTTAAGTATCACTATCCCCTTTCTATAGTTGGAGAAACTATGGCACAAAGAGTTCACACAGAGAGTACATTGCAGTGCAGGAAACAAAACTGCTGCTCTGTCTTTTTGTTGTGTTTCTACAGCACCTACCACACTCAGGTCCTGCCCCAGGGCTAGGGCTCTTATGTGCAGCCACACTATAAATCACAATAATGTGAACTGTACACATAAAATATTATTATGTAGTTATAACCATGGTCACTTAGTATAAGCCTTCTCATGCACAGAAACTCCCTGTGGTCACTGTGTTACAATCCAATTATTAATCTAGAATTTTTGATGATTGTATTAATTTTT
The DNA here is from genome assembly GCA_003942145.1 of Platysternon megacephalum. Taxonomy (NCBI): domain Eukaryota; kingdom Metazoa; phylum Chordata; order Testudines; family Platysternidae; genus Platysternon; species Platysternon megacephalum. The sequence continues at coordinate 3,295,005 of QXTE01000060.1, read as the reverse complement.
GCCCTGTTTTAAATATTTTCTTACGCTATCTACAAATTGTATTCGGTGTGAACTTTGAGACGCTGATTTCAATTTAGATAGATCAGCCCCCCCACAGAACAAGAGACTCATTTCTCAGACAAAATATCTGTAGCAAAGTACATGGCCGGTAACAAAAAAGAAAAGAAAAAAAAGCCACCACATTGTACAAAACTAATAAGACAGGGCTGCCAATAAATAGCTTGTAAGTAAAGAAAGCGCACCTTATCTGCAGCATCAAAGCTTGAAATCCATTAGTATGCTGGGCACTCACAGCACCAGACTAAGCACGAGTTAGCATATGATATGTACCCACAGGTGACTGGTTAATACCATTTCCTTCATTTTCAATCAAGGCATATTCAGTTTAATTTAGATAGCTCTTCCTTTGCTGCCACAAGGGCTTGTGTCAAGCTTATACAGTGGATGCAGCCGGCAATATTAGCATAGATATTAAGTCACTCATTACAAGTGTGACATGATCAGAGAAGGCAAGACACTGTACCGACACTGTTCCCAGGAAAAGCTGTGTTGAACCTGAACCAAAACTGTGTCCCTACAGCTGAAGGCATAATAGGTACTAACTGCAACTATCACCATAGAAAAGCTTAGTTTAAATGTATCACGTGCAGTGGTGCTGCATTTACTGGTAGGGCCAAGTTATTGTTCCATAAAGCCTCTAAACATTGAATCACATTAGATGCCTATATACCTCTGTATCAAAATAAAAAACAGAAAATGAGGCTCATCCTTGCCCATTTCAGATCTTCTTCACCTAAAATATGTCATATATTATTATTTGTATTACAGTGGCATCAAGAGGCCCCAGCTGAGACTGAGGCCAGCTAGGTAATGCATTTTACCTATGGTAAATACAGTTACTGAGAGACAGTGGCTGCCTCAAAGAGCTTACAGTCTAACTAGATAAGACAGAAAAATGGTGGGATGGGAAACAGAGAGATAGAGCGAAGGAGTGTGTGACGGGATACCCCCGGTGTTCCACCTGGAACTGGGGTACCACTGAGCCTGCCTGATCCACCAGCCTGGGTTCCCTTTACACTGTACTGCTCTGACCAGCCTGCCAAGCCCTTTCCCAGGCTTCAGTCTGTACCTTCACAAGCACACATACAGGTAGGGACAACCCCAGCTGCAGAAACATACAGTCGCTGTGATCAGCTCTGCATGGGAAGGCTTCAGCTAAGGAACTGCCCAGTTACTCAAGGGCACACTCCCCCTCTGGACGGTAAACCCAAAATTATACCGTCTTGTGCTGCACAGAGAACTGTACAGCATAAACTCGTGAATTCTCCCGCTCCGTCAATGTGGAGAGGAATATACACAGCTTTCTGCCCCCAGCTATGACTCCCACACACTGGTTTTAGACAAAGCAAACATAAGTTTAACAACTACAAAAGATAGATGTTAAGTGATTATAAGGGATAGCAAACAGATCAAAGCAGATTACCTAGCAAATAGACAAAAATGCAATCTAAGTATAATATACTAAAGAGATTGGATATGAGTAGCAAATTCTCACTCTAAATGATGATTTAAGCTGGTTGCAGGGATTTTTAAGGGGCCAGCTGCCCTTGCTTGCAGCTTAAAACCCCAGATATTCCTGTCAGAGGCTAGAAATCCCTCTAGCCTGGGTCTAGCCCTTTCCCACAGTTTAGTCCTTCTTCCTCAGGTGTTTCCAAGAGTCTTCTTTGGGTGGGGAGTCAGTGAAGAATCACAATGATGTCACTCTCCTTCCTTAAATAGCATTTGCATATGGCGGGAACCCTTTGTCTCCAGGCTTGGTTCCCATGCCCAGTCAGTGGAAAAACACTTGTATTCCAAGATGGAGTCCAGTACCAGGTCACTTCGTCACATGTCCCTGTAGGGTCACAGCAGCCATGACTCCGAGGCTGTTTGTAGCATCCTCAGGAAAGCTCCCCAGGAAGGCTCCCCAGTGGGAGATTAGCTTCTTCTAAGACCTATTGTTCTCCCTAATGGCCCTTCCCAACCAGCCATCAAGACTGACAATCTTTTGCCTAGCGGGTGTTCCCCAGGTGTAAACACATTTGTATTAGATACATAGACAATATTCCTAACTTCAGATACCAAAATGATACATCATACAACTAGGATAATCATATTCAATAAATCATAACCTTTTCAATGATATCTCACATGCCTTATCTTCCACAAAATACATCATAATTCATAGAATCATAGGACTGGAAGGGACCTCGAGAGGTCATCTAGTCCAGTCCCTGCACTCATGGCAGGACTAAGTATTATGTAGACCATATTATCTATGCCATATTAATATCATAATATTACTATGAAAAATATGGGGCGTAATGCCATAGAGTGACTTACCCAAAGTCACGCAGCAGGTCAGGGTCAAAGCAAAGAATAGAATTCAGTTTACCAGTTTACACCCCAGTACCTTAGCCACTAGCCCATGCTGCCCCATTCCCAAAATAAGCATCGCCTCCTGTTCATTTTACTTAGATTGACAGTGTATGTATTACTAACTTTCTCAAGCTATGCTGCCCCTTCCCCTGCACTTTTGTCAAAGAATGAATATCCTGTGTTAAATCTGACAAAATGAAAGTTTTATGGAGTATATGCTCAGCTTCTATGGAATCATATGACAAAACACATTGTATGCCTGTGCATAGTAGAATACTGATTGAGAGTTAAAGGTAAAATTTTCAAAAATACCCAATTGACTCAGATCCCTAACTCAGTGCTTTAGAATATTTTATACTGGACTTTTGCTTTGCTCCTGCTGCTCTGTTGGGTGGCAGGCACTTTCTGTACCCAAAATAGTAGTGATAGCTTTGCAGGAGGCAGCAATCAGAGCAGGTGGTTCCTCAAAGAAGGAGCTAAAGAGGAGTGGCCAACCACAAAGACTGGTAGGAGGTTCACTGGCTGCCCTCAGGTTCCAAAAGCTACTCAGGGGTAAGGTTATCTGGCTGAAATCTAAGGTAAATTAAGAGATTGCAGGGATTGTACAGGGATAGGTACAGGGGCCTGACTGGCAGGGAGCATCTACATTTGTTAACTCTCATGAATTTAGTGCAGGTCTCATGATATTTAGTGTTTTAATTTATGTTCCAACACCTGGAGACAAGTGATTATGTGTGAATCGCAGCATTCATTACAAAAAAAAAAAATGTATTGCCCTCATGCTTGCAGAGAAAAGCTTTAAATTGTAACCTGAGAGCACTGTAAAGACTCAAAAACCAGAAAGCAAAGAAAAAGAACTCAAAATGTATTTTTTTCAAGATCTCATTCTTTTAACACCGATCACTTGATTTTGGGGAGCTGATTCATTTTTTGAATGTTTGGGGTTGGCAATATCGCATCCGTGTCGAGGGCTGGGTGTGGACAATCTAGAGAAGAATTAGACCAAGTCTGTGAATGCTCCTAGTCTTGGACTGGTGTTTGTGGCTTGCACGAGAAACTGGACAGACCCTGGCCTGTGATGAATCCAAAGTTCTAGGCCAAAGTTTTGCACCGCCCTAGTAGTTACATGTTTAGAATCAGATATGGTTCCTTTATGTCTGGAACTGTGTGATAATACTCCGTTCTGTTTGTTTTACTTCTTAAAATTCCAAAGGCCAAGACTTTCAAATATAGGAACCTAAAGTTAAACTCCCACCCTTATATTTAGGCCCTAAATTAAGGTGAAAACTCATACACTAAGGCATCTAAAAGTTAGTGAACAGCATTGAAAAGTTAGCCCTGTTTTGCTGAAATTCACGCACTAGGTCTATGACAGAGCCAGGAACAGGTAGCAAACCTTTCTTCCCTCTATTTATTTGTGCTCCCTTCATGTCCAATGCCTAATAATAAGCGGTTCTAAGACTTTGCCTTCAAGCCTTTACATATGACACTTTTCATATAAATATCACTATGTATCTGTCATGACATCTAAGTGTTACCGTAAATGTCATTTATAATATTTCACAGTTGTTAAATGGAAGAAAGCACACCTCCTTCCACTTAAAATTCCTTTCTGTTTGTTTCAGCATCTGCTTTCATACACCATAAAGAGGGCCTTTATGCTCTAAAAAAAAGCTGTAGCACATCAGAGAAAATTTCTTTAACACAAATTGAATAATTCTGTAGAAGTTATTAATTAATTCAGAAGCACTTGTCTTCTTGTGAAGTGTAAAATTCACTAACTGTAGTTCCATGTCATCTGCATCCAGTCTCTCATTAAGTGTGGGATTCACAGATTTGTGGTATATCACATTAATAAGGCCAAAGAAATGCCCCCCACCCATGAGCTATTTTAAGGCATTTGGATATACACTATAGATAAGGATGGTAAAGCAACTGAATATGGTGTTACTTGGTGAGTGGTTGAACCAGACAGGGAATGGAAATAAAGCTCCAAGCCTTAATCCTTTCAAGGCCCTTTCCTCAGGGCTTATTTGATTATCCGCAAAACAATCACAAACAAAAAAGCAAATCAGCTGGAAAACACTGGGCTTTCCCCACTTTAAGCACCCATGAGGCGAGGAAGCACACCCCTTTTAGCTCCCCTTTCAGCCCAGAATTGGAGAAGTCCTATACCTCCATTCAGCAATGTAGCCAAATGACAAAATTAACTGGCAAACCCTTTAATCCAGTTGATATAAATTAGATAGAGCTCAGTAAATGATAATAATACCCTTTTTTTAACAATTAGCCCTTATTTAAATCATTACCCCAGGCTCCTATAAGTACCAGGGAAATATTATTAATTTCCATGCTTTATCCTAGGTTCAGTTACCTTTTTCTTTTCTTTCCCAGACAGATGGCCTGCTTCTCTCCTAGTACTAGGGGAATTGTTTTCTCTGCCACAGCTCTCCAGAGGTATGAATTTGGAACTGCAAGGTGATAGCTCTGGCTGTAGTTATAATCCTTTTTTCCCCATTTCTCTGTGAGTTCCTTCAGAAATCAATTTGTTGACAGATAATTACTTTGGTCAAGCGGTGGTTCGTGCCCTTGTCTTTTCCTGCTGGATGCTTAATTCACTTGTCAGTTAAAACAATTGGATGTGCTCTTGTCCCCTTCTTCCATCTTGATGGAAGGGTGTCAGCTTGCCATTTTTTTGTTTCTTTCTAATCTCACCTGACTTTCTATTCTTTGTTGTCAATTGCAGTAAGGAATGGGCAGATCTGTCCAGTCAAGGATGACCAGCTTCCTTCTCTTTGCATTCTCACAGGAGATTGGGGGACTTGGTATTTCTTTTGTCATCCCTAAACAATTCAACATTACTAGTCTCCAGCACAATCTTTGCTACCCAGCTGCATCCAGCCAACGGAGACAGTAAACCCCAGATTTCCAAAGCTAGACGTCATACTCCAGATTCTGTTAGCAGATCCTGACAGCCAAGTGTACTAGCTGGAAATATCATGCTGGTGATCATAATTTCCAGGTCTTGGTCTACAGAGAAATTTAGCTTCAGGAATCTTTTATTTCTCCACCTTCCTATGAAGTGTAATGTTGTGCTGGTGGTGTTGGTTTATTTTTCACCAGACAGGATTGTATTCTTCAGGCTCCCTTCCTGATCCTTCTTAACCTGGCCCATGGACTCTTGGAACACACACATAGTTCCAGAAGAAACGCACAAAAATTCCTGTGCTATGACTGTGGATGGGTACAAAGCTATCAGCTCTTGATTGTGTCTTGGTTTGTGCACTTGCCCAAGGAAGCAATGGGGCATAATGCACCTCCTGACCCCCTTTTGCTGACTACCTGGACCACAGGTAGCAGCAGGGTGAAAAAAGCAGACTCCATGTAGTGCTATGTGCCCTCCATGTAGTCCCCTGTGCAAGGTAGCATCAGGTGGGGAATGGAAGGAGCCTTAGCTCTGTCTCCCAGTGTGATAGCTAGGGCAGCTGCACCACCACACCAGGGGGAAGTACATATTACAGCAGTGTTCTGTCTGTATATATGTAAATAGCCAATAGAAAGGGTCCCAGTAGATGGCACTCAAGAAATATGTAGCTTAGTTCCTGGGTTAATAGGACCAATAAAACTTGTTACTGTGTACTGCAAATAGTTTCTTCCAGTTGCTGGTTACATCAACTCTTAACAGTACATGGCACCAAGTATAGACTGAGAACAACGTACTTCCCCTTCAGAGAAAAGTGGTACCCAGAATGAAGACTTTAATTCCAAGAGTCACAGTCTGCGTTCCAGACTTCTGTAGGGACAGTACAAAAATGCACAGCTGCTTGCTTTGAGCTCTTGACACTACTACCATTGAACTCTGTGTTTTTACTGTGGTTTTCAAGCTTTCCCCGTGGTTCTTTTCAAGCAACCTCTCTCTCCCTCTCCATCAATTTATTTTTGTAGGGTCCCCCAGTAGGTCTTAATAGAACCCCTTATAGATACAATGTATCTTTCTTTCACACTGCAGTAGTATAAGAAAATATTGCCAAGAGTGCTTTAAAAAGTGTACCATACTCATAGCTAAGACTGGTATAATACATTTTAAAATGTTCATCATATAACTTATTTGATGAATTAACCATTAATCACTAAGTTAATTATCAAATACTGTTCTACAAGATATAGACTTGCTGAATATAGAATATGATTAAACCAGCTGAATAGTAAGTATATTGAATAATATTCAACCAACTCCATTCATAGGCAACTTAGAGATATCAGAGAGAGAGGGTGGCGGGGAGATCCTATGTCCCATTGGAACTATACCAGGAGAATGTTGACTTCTGAGTCATACTGCTCAGCATTGTGCTGTATGTAGCTGGATAAAGCTTGGTGGCCAGAAATGAAGTTTTGCTGACTCCAGAGCTACATTTTTAATACCAATTCAGTTAACAAAGATTACACTTCAAGTTATGGGTGATAGGAGAGAAATAAAGAGGAAAGAAGCTTCCTTCCATTGCAAGAAAAGCTAGATCATCCTGTACCTTTTCAAATTCCACAGATAGCAGTATATTCCACTCCAGACAGCACTACACTGAGATCATCCGAGTACCTACTATCAGCTTGTCAAAGATGCTTTTTATGAGAAGTTAAGACACTGTTACTGTAACACTGTGAGGAAGCATTTCTCAGTATTTTATCAATAACCATAACAAATTATGAACAGAACAGGCTTTCCCGAATAAGTTATGTTAAAAGGTGCTACAGAGACATTTTCAAATAAATGCATTGCACTTCATAAAAATACGGAGGTACGGAGAGGTTAAGGCCACTAATTCTAATTCTGCCTCCATTTTTGGTAACCCAGCTCTAATAATTGGCATCCTTGCCCATGTAGTGCCACAGTAGCCTCTAGTGGATATACACTGATGTCCAGCACTGCAACTGTTGTTTCTATTTCATGATCATACCTGATACCAGATTAGAAGAGGTCTCTAGTGTGTCAGAAGAAGCCAGATGTTGCTAGAGTCTGTTTGCTACTAACATGTTAATAACCTGTCCCAGGTTTGAAATAGAAGTTAAATAGCTAGGTTATTTGACAACAGATCAAAGCATTGTGTGTTTCAAGTTTTTAAGTAGATATTCAGTCTAGGGGATTATTTTATTTATTTTATTTTGAATTTCAATGGGTGTTAGGTGACTGATCTGTTTAGGAGCTATTGAAAATCCCACTAGGTGCCTATATGTATTTTTAAGTACCTAAATACCTTTGAAACTCTGGCCTTTAAAAGCCTAATGTCATTGAAAGTCAATGGGATTTAAGCTCCTAAGGCCCAGATCCTTAAAGCAATTTATGTGGCTATATGTGTCTGTAGGCACCTAATTCCACTGTTGAGGCACCACTGACATTTTCAAAGCCACTCCTCAGCTTCTGCCTAACCCCATCAACACTAAGTCTCCATGGTACTTAAGTTTCCACAGGCTGTTATTTGCCACCTAAATCCTGATGCTGACCAACAGCTATCAAGCTACTTGCAGCCCGAGCTTAAGCTCAAGCCCTGAAGGCTCCCAAGCAGGATTCTCAAAGTAGGTGGGGGAATGCTTGTCTCACCTGCGGGGCACAATCATGTAGGCCTGCTCTGCTAACACCTGTTAGCTTCAGATCTTGCAGCAAGGTGGTAGGATGCAAGCCACTGATAAGTGAGGAAGCAGCACAGCACCCTCACAAAAGGAAATATAGGATGAACATGAAACAGGTATTGAGTAGGAGCAGGGGAGACAGAGAGATGGCTTCAGCTGCAAGGGAATGGGCTACCTAAGCAGCTGACCTGGCTTAGGTGCCTAAGTCCAGGAGAGGATTCATAGCTGAGGATATTGAGGAGAGGGAGGTGCCTATCTCTGGCCCACCAGCCAAGCGCACCAGGTCAGCCACTTAGGTGCTCAAGCCCCTCTCCTTGACATTTCACTGCTGGTTAGTTTAGGTGACTCCCTGATCAGCTGGCCTGCTTCTGAAAATCACTTTCTTAAGCACCTATCTCTCCCCATACCTTGTATGGAGAGCCTGGGAGCCTAATTTGGGAATGAAATTTCCACCGGTTGGCCACCTAGGGATTAGGCATTGTAATGCTAAGCAGAGCAATGCCTACATATTTTTTAAAAATCTGGGCCCTAAGTCACTTAAGCACTTTTAAAAAGTTTTACTCTAAGAAATAAATAACTAATTACAATAATTGTTGTTATTAATAGTAACAATGTGAACCAATGGTGCAAATAAGTTAGCTGTTCTGTTTCATGATTTCTCCATAATTTCCCGCACCTTTTGGGACTTAGGTTAATAAAAGCAGGCAAAAATTCAAAAAAAGTAAAAGTGCATGAAGTGTAACCCATTAAAGCAAACACATTAGGGCATTTCATTCCTGCTGCTTATTCTTTCATTTATATTTATTATTTCTTATGGGACTTTTCAAAGGAAAATAAAGCTCAACAAAAGGTTTAAAATAAATCATTCTTATCAGCTGTTCACTCTCTGCAGAAGCAGTCTTGGCTAGGACCTCAGAGCTTTGCCAGGAATGTGAGAATATTTTGCAGATAAGTATTTGTGTTTTATTGCTCATTTGCTGATACTTAGTCCAGTGTTTGGGCTGCAATACCCTACTTAACCCACAAGAATTTATCAGTATTCAAACAATAATTAGATGTGTATGTGGATAATGAAACCACCACAATTGCATAGATAGGATTAAAGTGTGAATGCACAGAGGCTTTCTTCAAAGAACAATTGTTATTGATAAGTAATCTTTCCTTGTAAATGGCACTGGGCCAGAGCCCGCACCCTGAACCCCTCCTGTACCCCACACCCCAACTCCCTGCCCTGAACCCCTGCCTGCACCCCAACCCTCTACCGTACCCTTCCTGCACTCCAACCCCATGCCCTGAACCCCCTGCCATACCCCGCACCCCTCCTGCACCCCAACCCCCTGCTCTGAGCCCCCTGCCGCACTCCTCCCTGCACCCCTGCCCTGATCCCCCTCCCACACCCCAACTCTGCCCCAACCCCTTGCCCTGAGCCCCTTCCTGCACACCACACCACCTCCCACACTTTGCACTCCCTCCCGCACGCCAACCCCCTTCTCCAACCCTACATTCATGGCCCTGCATGCAATTTCCCCACTCAGATGTGGCCCTCAGGCCAAAAAGCTTGCCCACCCCTGGTGTAGACGCAGCTTATGCCAACGGAAAGGTTTTTCCCATCACTGTAGGAACACCACCTTCCCAAGCAATGGTAGCTAGGTTGATGGAAGCATTCTTCCATCAACCTAGCTATGTCTACACCAGGTGTTAGGTCAGCAAAGCTACGGCACTCAGGGGTGTGGATTTTAAGTGTTAACCAGGCCTCAGATGCCTAGGGACTTTAGATGCATACAGGATTAGGTGGCAGCTGAACAGGGGTTTTGGGAATGCCACCATTGCCTAAATATTGGATTTAGGTGCCTAAAGTGGCTCTTGTGAATCCCACTCTAAAGGTTTTGACCAATGTTTATATAAACACAGAATATAAATAAGTACCATTATACCAACTAGAGTTATCTTATCTTATACATAATATACAGGGATCTCCTCAAGTACTATAGGGTGCAATTAATTGCCACCTTACCAATGAGTTAGTAGTAAATAACAATAGCCAAGAAGAAGCCATGTGCTACTATGTTTTGAGTGAAGAGTCTAATCTATCATGGACATTAAAGACCCCATTATATGTAATTAGAGAGAGAGAATTATTTATTAAACTTTTCCAAATGTTCCACAGAGTAAGATAAGCTTGAGCTGAGGATTTAGGGTATCAATTTCATGCCCAAATTTGGGAGAACTTCAGCTGCAATATTAATAAAATTTCAACCCACAGTAAATTTCGAGCAATTCTACACCACCAAGAAAATTCAGGAAAATAGTAGTAGCAGGACTATGTGACTTGGATGTTTGATGGAACTGTGGAAATGAACAGCACTATCTTTTACTCTTGTCCTAAAATGCAAAAATATTGGGAAGATGTAGGAAAGGAGATTGAAGCAGGAATATCTTTGTAAACCAATTATCATTGTGCTGTATGATTTAAACCTTGTCAAGGGCTTGAGTAATCCTCAAAAGCAGCTTTTGCTCAGAGCTTCTGCAGTGGGCAGATGGTCTGTGCTAACAAACTTGCTAAGTTGCAAATACGATGAACATTGCAGAATTCTAAAGTGTTATATGGGAACAGGATAGCATGGATCCTGCTTAGCTTGTAAGAGCTGACAAAATTACAGTAGTAACTGGAATAACTGGAGTACTTTGCTCAGTGTTCAGACCTTAGATGAGATCAGTCTTACTTAATTAAAAGAACAATTGGCAACTATTACCATTTCCGGATAAAGGAAAATATCTCAAAACTGGAAATGAAGCGTGATCCATCCATCCTGTTAGGATTACTGTTAGCATTGGTGGCATATATGTTGACGTGGCTACAAAAGCTAACATTTAGAAACTAACCAAAATTACAAAAGAAACTATTTAAGAAAGGTTTTGTTCCTTAACAGTACTGATTTTAAAGTTTTATTTCACTCGAAAGTTGGTTGAAAGTTATGTCAGAAAGATAAAATATTATTCTTTGAACAGAATGAGAGTAACAGAGAGAGAAAATTATCATGCAACTCATAGGTGCAGACTCCATGGGTGCTCCAGGGCTGGAGCACCCATGGAAAAATATTAGTGGGTGCTTAGCACCCACCAGCAGTCAGCTTCCTCCCTCCCCCCCAGGGCCTCCCGCCAGCCGCGATCAGCTGTTCTGCGGTGTGCAGGAGGTGCTGGGGGGAGACGGGGTGGAACTGGGTGGGAAGAGACGGGGTGGGGGGTTGGAGGATAGGATGGAGTGGGGGGGCTTGGGGTGGAGCAGGGTTGGGAAGAGGCAGGGGTAGAGGCTTGGGGGAAGGGTTGGAGTAGAGGCGGGGCCTGGGGCAGAGTGGGGGTTGAGCACCCCTGGGGCGAGGAGGAAGTCAGTGCCTGTGATGCAACTAATATGCCACTTGCTTCCATCAGATTGTCAATGCTGCTTGTGTGTTATACCCCTTTCTCCACCCTCTGTCTGTCTTGTCTATTTAGGGTACATCCACTCAGCTGGATTTAAATGGAGAAGGCCCAATGGATCTCAGAGCTCAAGCTCCAGCAGGAACATCTACACTGCTATTTTTAGCCACATAACACAAGCCACGTGACTCTGAATCAGTTGTCCTGGGGTCTGAGACTTTTTTCCTTTCACAGCACAGACATACCTGAGTTGAAAAAGGCCAGATATAGTGTAGCTTGCAGCATGCTCCAGCGCATACATCACCAAATGCAAAATACAAGGTTTGACCACAACACATGAACTACAAGCTCTTGCTGATAAACATGACTCCCAAGATTTTTATGATGCGGTCAAAGCTGTGTACTGCCCTATCCAATTGGCCTTGACACTGCTAACAAGTTCTGATGATGAATCTCTCATCACAGACTGCACAGCCATCCATCAATGTGGGCATGAACATTATAGTAAACTACTTAATTATTTATCTACAGTTCCTGATGAGTCTCTGGATAATGTCCGCAAATTGCCCACATCTAGCGCACTTGCTGATCCACCCACATGAGTAAGGTGCAGAAGGCTGCGTAATGAAAAATAGCAAAGCTCCTGGTCCTGATGCCATTCCTGATGAAGTTTTCAAACATGGAGGAAATCTTCTCATTGGCAAAAGTTTTCAGTTTTCAATTTTTTCTTACGTCTGGCTTCAAGAAATCTTATAACAAAAGTGAAAGATTGTTACTATCTATACATGTAAAAGCTCAAAGAGCGATTGAGTTAACTACCAGTGTCTCTTTTCTTTCTGTGGCCAGCAAGACTCTTGCATGCATCCTCCTGATCTGATTCCTGACCCAAATCATCAGACCCCAGGACAACGTTCTATCTGAGTCACTATGTGGCTTTTGTGCTCAACGGAGTGGTGTTGATATGTTTGTCAATATTTGACCATTACAGGAAAAATCTTGTGAACAGAACCAATATCACCAGTACATCATGTTTCTCGATCTAACCAAGGCATTCAACACAGTCAACTGCACTGCCCTCTGGAAATTGCTCACTACATTTGGGTGTATAGACCAATTTATTAGCATTGTCTGGCAATTACATGAAGGCATGGCTGGAAGAGTTAGCAGATCTAATAGACCCATCTCCAATTGCGAACAGGGTGAAGCAAGGATGTGTCCTCATTCCTCGCCATTTTGGTCTATTCTTTGCATCGATGGTAGAGGAAGCCCTTCTTGGCTCTTCAAATGGCACCTTTATATTTTTTCTGCATTGGTAAAATCTTCCCGTCTATGTGTGACCACCAAGGTGACAGAAGTGTTGATCCAGGAACTGCTCTGCACTGATAGTTGTATCATGATGGCACACTCTGAAGAACCACTACAAGATCTTACAAACTGTTCTGCTCTGGTAGCTCATAACTTTGGCCTCACCATCAGTCGAACGAAAACCAAGGTTATGTACCAGACAGCTCCTCAATTACCTTACCAAAACCCATTAATAAGCTTGGAAGGTACCACACTCCAAGCCAACAAACAATTTAATTATCTCAACAGTGTGTTGAACAATGAAGCAACAGTTGATCACAAAGTGCGAATTAAGAAAGTCATTGCTGCATTTGGCTGCCTCTATCACCAAATCTGGAAGCAACATGGAATCTGTCTGCAGAAAAAAATCAAAGTCTATAGTGCTATTGTCCTCATAACATTGCTCTGTGGGTGCAAAACATGGACCTGTTATCAACAGCACATTAAAAAGCCTGATGGTTTCCATTTGCAACACCGATGACAATTGCAGGGCATCAAATGGTAGGACTGGATTTCCAACATGGAAGTCCTGGAAAAAGCTGGTTCAGTCAGCATTGAGATTCATTTGATCTCTGCCCAATGGAGATGGACTGGCCATGTAATTCATGCTCCTGAGACTCACCTATTAATACAAGGCTTATATTCTGATTTCAGTTCTGAAAAAAACCATTGAGGACACATGAAATTCTCAAGGATACCCTGAAATAAAAGCTGCACAAAATAAATATTTCTGGCTCAACCTTTGAGCAACTGGTAAATGATTGTATTACATGATGCCACATTGTAAGGGTGGGTGTCCATGACTTTGAGAGGAATCACATTGAGCAGTTGGAAACACAGCAGCAGGCACAAGAAACAACATGCAGCTGAATCAACGCAAATGGCTCTCTGGTCAGTGTAGTAAATGTGGCTCTTCCCAAATTGGTCTATGGAGTTACGTGAAGACCCATTAGTACGAACTACAGTTGTTGACATCGTCCTTGAAACTGAGGTGACTAACATCAGAGAGTAAGCTCTTTGCATCCGAGACCATCGACTATTCTGTGTATGTGCCTAGCGCAATGCTTGACCCTTAGGCACTACCTAATAAACATGTATTATTATTCATAATATTAATAATAATAATGATAAAGAAAACAAAATCCTGAAAGAATATCTTGCAATATTTCAATACACCCGTTTATCTCTAATACTAGCAATGACTACTAATACCTGTCCTTTGATGACTGTCAGCAGAGGCCAGAGCATTATCACCTCCCCAAGGAAACAACAATTAAAAAAAAAAGGTAACAGTAAAACAAAGTGGGTGAAATCCTGGCCCCATTTAAGTCAGTGGGAAAGATTGCACCGAGAAACACCAGGCAACCACATGGCTAAGAAGCATGGTACTGAATATAATATCTATGTGTAACCCTTCTGCCAGGTGAAGCCAGCAGCAACAAGGGCTGGGTTCAGTATTTAGGGGTTCCTTTTCAACAATACAATGCAAAACTGGCTCGAGCCCCCACCCAGTGACCTGGGACAATTACACACCACCCCCTAGGCACCTCTAAGAGGCAATACTTCCCCTCTCGCAAGCACAGTCTGAGTGTAGCAAAAACTTTTAATAAAAGGAGGGAATTACCTCAGCATTAATTTGGGAAAACACAGCAACTAGGGCTCATAAACACAAATCATGAGCAAAAGACCCACCCCCAAGTAAGTTGGGCAGTGTCCTTTTCCCCTCTGGGTCTTAAGTCCAGCAACCCCAAAGTCCCTTTAACATGCCTGTCCCTTCTCTGAACCCACTCACATTTGCTGTCCTTGGCCAGTGCAGCCCCCGAGGTCAGAGGTTCGTCAGCAGAGTTCACCTCCCACCCTGTGTGGAAGGCAGGAGGGGGTAAGGAGGCACCTTACACACTGCACTGCTCGGGCACTCGCTCGTTGCCCCGATGACCAATTGCCATGCCTCTGTGGGGCTCTGCTCTGGCCCTCTCCACTAGCTTCTCTGCTGGCCGCTTGCCATGCCTCTCCACCAGCCTCCCTGCTGGCCGCTTGCCACACCTCTCCACCAGCCGATCTGCTGGTCGTGCCTCTCCGCCAGCCACCCCGCTGGCCGCTTGCCACGCCTCTCCGCCAGCTGCCCGCTCCCCAAGGACTCTTCAGGGCCCCCCCACACACACACTTAACACAGCTCACAGTGATTTCAGCTGTTAGTTGGAGAGCTTCACTGCTAGTGCACACTGGGCAGTCTCTTGCAAAAGAGATACTGTCCCAAAGTAGGTCTAATACTTAGACCTAGGTGTTGCACAGCATGCACTCACCGCCATGGCACCTCCTACTGGTTAGTCCAGGAATTAGATCATCCCAGCCTTGGAGCACCACCTGCTGGCCAGTGTCTCTCCTGCTGTCGCTACTTGTCTTTTTCTTGTCAATCTCCACCGCTGTAGTTCAGGCCCCGCGTCCCTCCCGGCCCATGGTGCCCCTTCTCCTGGGTACTATCCCGTAGCAGTCCCACACTCTGGGTCCTCCCCGGGGAACCCCAATCCCCTAAGCCCACCTCGCCTCAGTGATCCACTGCCAGTCTTCATCCAGCCCCTTCCCTCAGGGGCAAACTGCAGTCTGAAGTGGAAGGGGGTTGGACCTGTTGCCTCTTTCTCCCCTGACTGCCTCCCCACAGCCCTAGTACCTCCTCCGGCCCTGACAGCAAGGCCTCTGTCTGGGGCTTTGCCAGGCTGGAGCTCCCCCAGCTCCTCTTGCCCTTCTCCAGCACTACGCTGTCCAAGGTACCCTTTTCCTCTTTCAGGCAGCCAGGTCCATCTCTCTCCAAGGCTGGAGAAAGACTGACTGCCTTCTGGCCCTGCAGCCCTTTTATAGGGCCCAGCCTGGCCCTGATTGGCTACCTCCCAACCTTTTCTGATTGGCTCTCCACCCCAGCCCTCTCCAAGGGCTGGCTTTTGACCCTTTCAGGGGCATAGCAGGGTGACCACCCCACTATGCTAGGTATCAGTGATTTCAGCTCTATAGCATGTAACAAGACTCTCAATTGAGTCTAAATTAGCTCTTTTATTATACCATGGAGAGAGGAAGGGTCAAATGGTGCCTAGGACTCTTAAACAGGTCCCACAACACCAGGTACATGTACCTGTCCCCACCCTCTCTTCACTTATTGAGTTTTGGAACCCATGCCCCCTGCCTAGTGAGTGCTGTTCAGTTGAGGGTGAGTCCCTCCATTGGGATATGCCAGGTACCTGCTGCCCTCGGTTCACACAACAAGGATAGCAACCATTTATTACTCCTGCCCCAAAAACAAGGAGACTGGGGATCCAACACCAGCCACAAGTGATCATTTGGGCAAGCAGTCCCATCATGCTGAGCACATAGGTAGGGTGGGTGCAAACAAGATCAGCTTCTGAAGTCTTTTTCCACAGCTAACCACTAGATGTCAAGGGAGAGCTCATCCAGACTCTGCTTACATATTAGAAATTACCTGTTGCACTAGTGTCTAATATGCAGGTTCTGAGCTAAATTCTTCTCTCTGGGTCAGATTCTGATATCTTCATTCATAATGCCTTACTTCACAAGTAGTCCCACTGAAGTCACTTGAACAACTTCTCTGCTGGGGGAATTATAATGAAATTACTGAAGCCCACAATATGTGCCCACACAAATTTCTTACATCAGGAACATAGAATCGTAGAAGATTATTGTTGGAAGAGACCTCAGGAGGTCATCTAGTCCAACCCTCTGCTCAAAGCAGGACCATCCCCAACTAAATCATCCCAGCAAGGGCTTTGTCAAGCCGGGCCTTAAAAACCTCTAAGGATGGAGATTCCACCACCTCCCTAGGTAATCCATTCCAGTGCTTCACCACCCTCCTAGAGAAATAGTTCTTCCTAATATCCGATCTAGACCTCCCCCACTGAAACTGGAGACCATTTCTCCTTGTTCTGTCATCTGCCACCACTGAGAACAGCCTAGCTCTATCCTCTTTGGAACCCCCCTTCAGGTAGTTGAAGGCTGCTGTCAAATCCCCCCTCATTCTTCTCCTCATAAGTCATGTGCCCCAGCGCCCTAGTCATTTTCGTTGCCCTCCGCTGGATTCTCTCCAATTTGTCCACATCCTTTCTGCAGTGGGGGGCCTAAAACTGGATGCAGTACTCCAGATGTGGCCTCACCAGTGCCAAATAGAGGGGAATTATCACTTCCCTTGATCTGCTGGCAATGCTCCTACTAATGCAGCCCAATATGCCGTTAGCCTTCTTGGCGACAAGGGTACGCTGTTGACTCATATCCAGCTTCTCGTCCGCTGTAATCCCCAGGTGCTTTTCTGCAGAACTGCCGCGTAGCCAGTCGGTCCCCAGCTTGTAGCAGTGCATGGGATTCTTCCGTCCTAAGTGCAGGACTCTGCACTTGTCCTTGTTGAACCTCATCAGATTTCTTTTAGCCCAATCCTCCAATTTGTTTAGGTCACTCTGGACCTTATCCCTACCCTCCAGTGTATCTACCTCTCCCCACGGCTTAGTGTCATTCACAAACTTGCTGAGGGTGCAATCCATCCCATCATCCAGATCATTAATGAAGGTGTTGAACAAAACTGGCCCCAGGACAGACCCCTGGGGCGCTCCGCTTGATACTGGCTGCCAACTAGACATCGAGCCATTGATCACTACTCGTTGAGTCTGACAATCTAGCCATGAGCAATACAATAGAAGAATAACATTAGTAGTTTCAAAGAAATGCATAGAGCCCCTAGATTGATTGGGTAGAAGAGGACATGTTAAAGTACTTGGATTGTACCCCCATTAGTTTCTAAACTCCACCTCGGAATGTGAAAGGCCTGCAGATTGTCATGACTGCAGAACAACAGCTGAACCCAAGCATTCCCCTCCTGGCTTCTGCTTATTGGGCATATTGATGCACACAGCCAATAACTAGGATATGACTTTTCCTTTTATTTCTGCACTACAGCGGGAGGAGAAATGACAGACAATAATACTCCTCAAAGCTGAAGCAGAGCTAAAACACCTAAGGATGGAAGAGGAGGCAAATAAATTGTGCATCAGCATTCTCAAGGAATATAGTGAACACTGATCTAAGTAGGGGAAATGGCCCTCCTGTGGAGACAAGGAGTAAAGGTGTAAGAGGACTGCATGCTCTTGCATAAACCATGCTGCTGCTGCCAATAATGAAAAAGTTTCAAAAACTGCAAAGTAACAATGCAGCCTGCCTCTTCCTATCCACATACATACAATGTATGAAAACTAACAGAAAGAAGCAGCACCATTGGTCCTTTCAGTAGTGTAGCTTACTTCCCACCCTGGAGCATTAACTTCGGAAGCTCTTATTCCATATTGTTGGAAAAGTTACACAAAGAGGTAATTGATGGGGGCAGAACACAGCTCCATCCTTCAAACCTTCATGTTGTCTACTGCCTTCTTTGCAATCAGAAACGGAAGTGGAAGAGGAAGTATCAAGACCGGACACTACTATTGCTGCTTTATCTGTAGTCTCAGTATTAGACTCACTAGCTCTTGCTGCTGCATTGTCTTCCTGTTAGTGGGCTGGCTGTCCCCCTCCTGGGAGTGGGCTAAGGGGGAACAAAAGCTCTGTCAGACTTTCCTTGTGGAGTTTCTACCACTTCATTCTGACAGAGGAGGGGCAGCGTTTGCTCTTGTGGAATGAGACAAGGGGCCCACTTCAAGACAGTCCTGGGATCTCTGTGGAACCTGAGAAATCTGCTAGGACCCTGGGGCATATGCACAAAGATGTGCCAGATCTATAACCCCTGTGACCACCCCGATCTCCTACTTCCTGTCAGCATGATTCAGTGGAAAGATCCTGACATGCATTCTGCAACCCTTGGGGCCATCATTAAAGGGAGATGCCTATCACAAAGGGTGCTCTGCAAACAATAGAATACAGCTCCCAGCTATATATAGTATTTTGCAGATAATAATCTCTGTAGAGCCTACTCTGTCCTATCCTCCACCCAATATGGGCCTGTCCAGTCCTAATCTCCATCCTTCTCCCTGTTTGGATTCCAACATGATGGATCACCCTTTGCAGAGTTTGAGGTACGGGATGTTCTGCTACAGAGGTGGATGACCCAATTCTACTTCCTTAGGGATCTGAGACCAGAATGTCCCCTTTATGTGCAAATTGGAGGCAGAGGATATGCTCTGGCTTTACATTTTTGAGGGAGCGCTTTCCCGGGAGTTCCCCAGTTTTATTCCCTTTACCTTAAAGGATGATTCTATTGAACTTCTTTTCACTTGGGGGATTGGAACCAAAATGTAATGGCAGGTGTCATGGTGTCACCCCCACTCTGAACTTTAGGGTACAGATGTGGGGACCTGCATGAGATAACCCCTAAGCTTATTTACCAGCTTAGATCTAGTAGCTGCCACCACCAAATAATTTAAACAAACGTTTATGGGAGAGTCATTTGGAAACTCTGTCTTCCCCCCAAATATTTCCCCAGTCTTTATCCCGCTTTTCCTGGCAGGATTGAGACTGATTCACCTCCCACCAATTCCTGGTGAGCCGAGATCCAAAAAACCCTTGGATCTTAAACAAGGAAAAATCAATCAGGTTCTTAAAAGAAGACTTTTAATTAAAGAAAAAGGGTGAAAGGAATACCTCTGTGAGATTAGCATGCAAGCTACTCTCACAGACAACAGATTCAAAACACAGAGGATGTCCCTCTGGGCAAAAACTTAGTTACACAAAGAAACCCAATTTGATTCTCCCTCTATGCAAAAGAAGTCACAAAAGAAAATAAACATAATCTAATACATTCCTTCTCTAAACACTTACTACTTTTAAGAAATGTTAGATGGCTGATTCCTGGATCCTTCACTCTGGCACAAAACTTACTGAACAGACAAAAGACTGAGAGTCCTGTGGCACCTTTAAGACTAACAGATGTATTGGAGCATAAGCTTTCGTGGGTGAATACCCACTTCGTCAGATGCAGACAAAAGACTGATTTCCCTCCTCCCTCTTTGAAAACATCTTGTCCCCCCATTGGTTCCGCTGGTCAGGTGTCAGCTAGGCTAAGTGAACTTCTTAACCCTTTACAGGTAAAAGAGGAATTAACCCTTAACTGTCTGTTTATGACAGCAGGTCTGCAGAGCTGAAAAGCTAGTACTTACGAATCCTTTGTGCCATCTATTATTATTTGATAGGGATAGATTAAATAAAAAAAATATAAACAGTCCCACAGTTCCCATGCTGTGTAAACTTTTTGAAATCTTGAGGCTTGCCTTTCAGCACTAAAAATATGCCCGCCCCCCCCCAATTTCTCATCCAAACAAAGCAGCTGGACCTTTATGTTTTGTTTTGTTGCTGATATTCTTGGTTTAACTTTTGAACAGAATTAATATTATAATTTGCAAAATAATATTTTAGTTTGATAAAATAATGAACTTTCCAGAGGCCAAACAAAAATGTCACCTTGACAGAATGGTAATGCATTGATATCTCATTTCCTACTGCACCATTGCGCTTTAATATCTTGCAGATATCATAAACAAAAATATTGATGAACCACAGAAACACATCCAACACTCTATAACTTTTGATACATACTGTTATTTTCCTTAACATATGCCAAGAAACTGATCAATGCATATATTCAGAAACTGACTTACAATGGGTTGAGGATGTGTGAGAAAGCATTTTAAAATAGCCATGTTCATAAGGAACGGATTTGGGAAGAAAAAATGGCTTAATTGTCTTTTTAATTATTATACTCAAGCAAACGGTAATTAGATGAACGCTTTGGAAAGATCCTGGACTAGCATCTTCCATAATGCCATCTTTCTTTCTTTTCCTAATGTACCATTTTATTTTTGGTTTTAAAAGATCACCCCTCCCCCCCATACTTTCCTAGTCCAGTGCTATAAATCCTTTTAAAATTATAGTTATTTTTTGAAAGTAGAACATATGCTCAAAATACATTTATGTATTTTCAATGCCTTATTTTTGAGCTCAGAACCTTTGAAGGAAATATAACTTGAAGTTACTAGTTGCTTTTGGACACATCAAAGACTCATTTCATTATTATGATTTCCTTGATATTCATCGATATTTATTTAAAGAATATGTTTATCCTTTCTTTAACTGGATAGGTTTTTGCCAGAAGACAAAGAGCACTGTAAACATGTATTTTAATACCACCAGAACATTACATAGCTATACATATTTATTTATCAAACCTTTTCAGATTCGGTTTTATCCTCACATAACATTAGTCTTGCCGTATCCTTTTTTCTTGAACACTCCACCATCATCCTTGATTTTATGTCATATTTGAAATATAATGGTACATAGCAGGAAGTCAAGCAGCACTTGCTAGTTAATCAAAGAGTCATTCCAAGCTGCTATAATAAAGGCCATAATACCCATCTAAATCTCTTTCCATTTGTGTGCATATCTCCGTTCAAGGGAACAGAGGCAGATAAAGTATACAACGATCTTACAATATTTGCACTGGATACATAACACTCTCCTGCTTTGTATATGTGCAGCTGGGAAAACTGCCTTGAAATTAAGCTCTGACTTGAGTATGAAATGATGTGTTGTGTTTTGTTTTGTTTTTAATTTGAAAAAAGAACATGATTAACACAAGTTATGAAATGAGATTGTAAAGTAAGGTGCCACAGCAATGGATTAGTTCCTCAGCTGGTGTAAACTGATAAATCACTACATAAGATTGGCCATACTGGCCATGCTGGGTCAGGCCAATGGTCCATCTAGACAAGTATCTTGTCTTCCGAGAGTGGCCAGTGCCAAGTGCATCAGAGTGAATGAACAGAACAGGCAATCATCGAGTGATACATCCCTTATCGTCCACTCCCAGCTTCTGGCAAAAAGAGGTTAGGGACACTGTCATACTCAGAGCATGGTGTTGCATCCCTGCCCATCCTGGCTTGTAAATCAAACCAAATCTATTAACAACCTCATTGAAATGTGATACCAATCCTTGCAATGCATGACCTGCAAACGTTTATGTAAGTGTGTATTGTATTCCAGCTCTTGTGACTATTTCTATGAGACCAATTGACTCTAGAACATAAGGAAGGGTGAAATTAAGCTTTAATCATATCAGCTATCCCAAATATCCACTCTTCTGACTCACAACCCCAGACTCTGGCCTCGTTTATGCCCCACCCCTAGAGCCCTTCTTTCTGTTTCAGACAGAAACAAAATTACATGAAAATACCAAAATATTTCTATTTGTTTTTTGTAACTGGCTATTTTTGTTTTAGTTCATTATGGTAAAATACAGCCAAAGTCTGTATTTACTGTCAGACCCAAATTCTCTCCTAAGTGCAAATTAAATAGAAAGCCTTGCTCATGTCCCCCCCACCCTCCTTCCCTGAATCCACCTCCAAATCTTTCCTAAAGTCCTGATATTGGGGCTGCAGGGAAGCTATGTTCCGCAGTGTGGGGGGAACAGCAGAATACCATCATCTTCACTTAATTTCAGGACCTTCCTTCATCCTTACTGTGGACGATTTGCTTCTCAGTAGTTCATAATTACATATTTTAAAGTTATATTTAAAAGTATAGCAAATCTTTTGTGGAAAATGTTATGAAGTGCACATTCCCCAGTGCTTTCTATTTAAGACCTGTTCTATGCCTTAAATGTAGGTTGACCTAGCTACATCGCTTAGGGGTATGAAAAAGTCACTAAATTCTCAAGATTCTCAGAGACTTAGTTCAGTCAATCTAAACCACACTTCAAAATCAATGGAAGAATTCTTCCATCAACCTAGCTACCTCCTCTTGATGGGGTGGATTTACTACAGTGAGTGGGGGAAAAAACCCTTCAGGGGCTATAGCAAGTGTTTATGCCACGGTGCTACAGCATCATAGCTGTAGCTGTTCTGCTGTACTGCATGCAGTGTAGACATACTCTTATACAGGTAATTACTGCTGCTATTTACATGCTGAAGGTTAGGTTATCTTAACAACCCAAAGGGCTAAAACTTTTTTTTAATGAACGCTTATATTCTGTAGAAAAATCCCTTAGTTCCTCTCCTACACACAGAGAACAGCTTCATGTTCAACCCCCAGGTTACGAAATGACTGAACTAACATACTAGCCCATCTGTGTGTGGCACAGCTCAACAAAGCTAATGAAATGCTCCATGCAATTTCCCAACATTCGGCTACCATTATCAAATTCATTTACATTTCCCATCAGAGATGAACCCCAATGTGTAGAATTAGCAATCATTTGAAAGCAATCTTTAAAAGTGAGTTAGCTGTGTTCTATTTATAAAATGAACTTTGAAAGGCTGGCTGTGGATTATGGTTTGCATAATCAGCATAATGGTTTAAGAAGCACATTTACAATATAAAGAACCTAAAACAGCTCTGATAAAACCTTGATTACTGATATAGTCTATGACAGAGATGACATCTGTTTTTGCTTGCGACCAAATGTATGATTTGGGCCCACAGATAAAGAAAGATACTGAGAGTTCCAAGAGAAGTGATAATAACATTCAGATTGTTTGGGAGTTCTTTAATATATTAAAGCTGATGTTGAGATGACTTCTAGAAAAAAAGAAAACATTGGCCTGCTTCCTTCATTTGTCAGATAGATGTCTGAAGAATTCATTTTCTCGTGCTTCCCATTTGCTTTTGTTGGAAGCTGGATATTTAATGTAGAGAAAGTGTTCACTTATATGAAATAATGAACCACTCTGTAAGCGGCCGGCAAGAGGGCCTCGACCCTCGCAGGGGCGGCCGGGAGCCAGGCCACCTCACTACACGGCCTGGCGAAGCAGATCAGTCTCAAAAGGTCCAAGGGCTCAAACCCTCAAGCAGGGGCTGAGCACACAGAGTCCGCAACTTGAGCCCAGGCCCTCAGTCAGGGCGGGGCAGCAAACGGCAGTTCTATGCTCAGGCCCTCAGGCAGGGGCTGAGCACACAGAATCAGTAAATTAAGCCCAGGCCCTCAGTCAGGGCGGGGCAGCAAATGGCAGTTCTATGCTCAGGCCCTCAGGCAGGAGCTGAGCACACAGAATCAGTAAATTAAGCCCAGGCCCTCAGTCAGGGCGGGGCTGAGCAAACACAGAGTCGGTGGGGCTCAGGCCCTCAGGTAGGGGCTGAGCAAACCCAGAGTCAGTAGGGCTCAGGCCCTCAGGCAGGTGCTGAGCAAACACAGAGTCAGTAGGGCTCAGGCCCTCAGGCAGGGGCTGAGCAAATACACACAGTCGGGCACTTTGGGGGAGGAGAGAGACTGCCACCCGAGCTAGGGGTGGCAGGGGGGACACAGGCCCACCCACTCCGCTGTGTCCCGGCCCAGGGCCCTAACAGCAGCAGTCGGTCTGCTGCTGGGACAGTGGGGATCCTGACCGCAACACACTGACATAGGCTCAGGGCCTGCTACTGCCAGACCGGGGTCGGCAATCCCCAGGCCACTTCCAATCTCCCCCTCCTCCATAGGCACCTGCTCCGGGCTGGCGTCTGGCGCTTCCTCCACTGTGTCCCAGATCATGGGCTCCTCCGGGTAGTGAGCGCTGGGCAAGCTGGGCAGCTCTGCCGGCTCCTCGGCGAGGGGGTGCGCAAGCCGCTCCGCAGGGTCCCGGACTCGGGGCAGGCTCGGCCGGTCCTCCTTGGGATACCGAGCTCGGGGCAGGCTTGGCCGTTCCTCCTCGGGATACCGAGCTCGGGGCAGGCTTGGCCGGTCCTCCTCGGGATACCGAGCTCGGGGCAGGCTCGGCCGGTCCACCTCGGGATACCGGGCTCGGGGCAGGCGCGGCCCCGCCGGAGCTCTGGCCAGAGCGTCTGCTCTCCCCGGCCGCCGGGCTGCAACTGAGCGCTGTGCCGGGGCTTTTATACTTCCTGTCCCGCCCCTTGACTTCCGGGGGGCGGGAACAGGCGGCAGTGGCTCCGCCCACTGTGGCGGCTGTTCTGGCTCCTCACGCTCAGGAGCGGCCGGAAGCCAGGCCATCTCACTACACACTCTGAAACATCATAACAATCATGCTGGAGAACTAGAAAACCTTTAATTACTTCTAATTGTCTAAAAACTAGTATAATAAAGACACTTTTGGTGGATGAAGGAATAAGACACACACCTCATTTTTGTTTATACAGATTTCCTCTAGTATATTTTGTTTTCTTCAAAATGAAGGGTCTCGTTCTGGTGTAACTCCACTGACTTCAAGTGTTGCTTAAGTCTTGGGTTTACATGAACACAGAAATCTCAGAGAGAAATGCCATTAAACACTAGGATATTCCTGGTCTCCTTTTTGTTTTGTTTTGTTTTGTTTTCCAAAGCACATTACCACTGTCATAGTTTTCACTCCCACTCTGAACTTTAGGGTACAGATGTGGGGACCTGCATGAGAACCCCTAAGCTTAATTACCAGCTTAGATCAGTATGCTGCCACCACCAAACATTTAAACAACCGTTTATGAGTCATTTGGGAACTCTGTCTTCCCCCCAAAATATCTCCCTCCCAAGTACTATAACCATTCCCTGGGTAGCCTTGAGAGACTTCTCCACCAATTTCCTGGTGAACACCAATCCAAACCCCTTGGATCTTAAAACAAGGAAAAATCAATCAGGTTTTAAAGAAAAGACTTTTAATTAAAGAAAAAGGTGAAAGGAAAACCTCTGGGAGATTAGCATGCAAGCTAGTCTCACAGACAACAGATTCAAAAACACCGAGGATTTCTCTCTGGGCATAAAAACTTAAAGTACACAAAAGAAAACCCAATTTGATTCCCCCTCTATTGCAAAAAGAAGTCACAAAAGGAAATAAACATAAGCTAATTTATTCCTTCTCTAATACTCACTTCCCTGGTTGATTCCTGGATCTTTTCACTCCAGCACAGAACTTAATGAAGAGAACAAAGGAAAAACTTCCCTCCTTCCTCTTGAAAAAACTTGTCCCCCCATTGGTTCCTCTGGTCAGGTGTCAGCTAGGCTAGGTGAACTTCTTAACCCTTTACAGGTAAAAGAGGCATTAACCCTTAACTGTCTGTTTATGACAACCACAAACTGACAGAGATACCTTGAAGTTGGGTCCCGGTTCCCTCCAGAGGCTTCCAATTGCAATTTCTAGTGGTCCATTCAGCAAGCCTAGTCTGATGTTCAAGTATGAAAATAAATTAAAACCAGAGTTTAGCTTTAGCTGTGAACCTAGTTTTAGGGCAAAATTCTCCTTTAGAAAATTAGGCCACTTATATTTAGGCATCTGTGGCTTTAGGTGAATGATGTTAGGCACCCAGCTCCTGTGCATACCCCCCTGAAGACTACTAGTTCAGGAGGCAAATCTAAGCAGGACAGGGAGTGAAAATGGCTGGAGCTCTCTTAGGCACCATAAGCCTTTCACAAGTTAGTGCAATCTCCAGGCTGCTCTAAACTATTCTGGGCCTGGGATAGAGAACAAAGAGCCATAAATCTTGCTAATTCTCAGCATCTCTTCTTTCCCTTCTCCTGAGCTGGCCTGGATGGCTGTGTGCTGGAAGGGAGCCATTCTTTGCTAGGTACTATCCTATACTCAGCAGAGCTAGTTAAGCTTCTCTCCTGTTCTGCCTGAGGCTGCGCCATCTAGCAGAGGAGCAGGGCATGGAAGAGCCAGAGCTATTCTCTCTTCTCTTTTCGTCAGTGACTGGGGGCGGGGGGTGAGGGGAGATTCCGAGCAACTGTGGCAGGGTAGGGACAACAGCTGCTCAAAGTCTTCCTGTTACAGGAAAGCTCCCCATAGGCTGCAGGGGAAGAAGTGGAAGGAAGTTGGTGGGGGAGGGGATAGAACCTTCTACTTCCTCCTATAGAAACAGGACTGAGTCAAATCCTTCAGTTTAAAAATGAAGGGGCTTGGCTCAGGGAATACATTTTTAATTGATAATCACATACTATTTTTCTTCTTAACACATTTGCCATTGAGGGCCATGACTTAATACCTTGAGGGCCACAGATGCTCCTGCCCTGCTCTGCCGTCCCCTCCCAGTCCACAGGTCAAGCACCATGTCTCTGTAGAGTTCCAGTAAGGAAGACCCATAGAGCTGGTCTTCATGCTGACAGTGGTTGCACCGACATAGGCTTTATGCTGGCACTCTGCACAAGGATGAGTTTCACCTTATATTAATAAGCTGAACAGATTTTGGCCTCTGTCTTCATAACATTTCCTCTATTTTTTGTTTTAGATACAATTTATAACTTGGCAAGCTTCGATTTTATTCTATCTATTATAATAAAGATTTGCCCACTGATGGTATAATTCCTTTCCTGACCCTCAGCAATCAAAATCTGTCACCATGCCGTAATGGTCCTTTGATCACTCCATATATGTGATTTTCACTAGGATAATGATCCTGAAGGAGCTCTATTTTTCCCCTCTTTTCTACTGTGGAACACAGTTTGACAGCTTCAACTGATTACATAACACCACAGCCAGAGAGAAAAGAAGGCATTTTGGAAAGGAGCAATTGTATTTGTTAGAAAACTAGTTTTTAAAATTGTAATAGTCTTACTGACATTTAGTAAATAAATAAATAGTCATAAATTTAAATTTAATAAATAGTCACTAAATTTACTAAGCCATTGACTAAAACTGTATCTGTTACTACTTGAACACTGAGTGAAGCAGTCACTAATGTACGTCTGATCTGATTTAACATTTAGAAAGGACAAACATTGCCCACTCCTTTCAGACTTCACATACTTTCTTTTGAAAAAGATATAGTGCTTTAAAGAAGAATTGCATAGGCAGGAAAGTTATTCCCACCCCTCTGCCTGTTCAGACACTGACATGCTGCCAAATCAGCGTTGTTCTTCTGAACAGTGTGATGGGGTAGATTTTCTTACCCACCCCAATGTGTTCGGTGAGGAAACATCTTCTGAGGAGATAGGGATTGTCTGGAAGTGAAGTGAGATTAATACCTGACCTCACTTGCCTTGATTTTACCCTTGGAGCCACATAGTATTTGTGTTTAGTTAATATTTGTACACAGTTCACCTCCTTCGCTCAGGCCTCGTGTACACTACAAAATTAGGTCAATGTAAGTCACTTTGCGTTGACCTAGTTGTGCATGTGTCAACACTTAAATTGGTCTCCCACTGCTATAAGCACCCCATTATGCCAACGTAGTAACATCACCTCCCCCAAGTGGCATTGAGCCATGATTGATGTACTGCGGTTGACACAGAGCCAGTGTAGACACTGCCTTACCTATGTCAACCCTAACAGTCCCCCAGCAGCTGTCCCAAAATGCCCGACACTGACTGCTCCGGTCAAAACTGTGAACTCCACTGCCCGGCGGTCATACAGACTGGAAGGCCCCTTCCCCTTTAAAACCCTGTGAATTTTTGAAATGATTGCCTAGCCTGGCGAGCACACCTACCAGCTCTCCACTGTTGTGTGCAACTGCCCAGCTGCCCATGCCAGCAACACACTCCAGGCATGCTCCAGCTTGGAGGAGACAGGAGATATTGGAGCTCCTGGGCCTGTGGAGAGAAGAGGCTGTGCAAGCACAGCTATGGACCAGATGTAGAGACATCGACACTCTGTGGAGATTGAACAAGGGATGCAGGAAAAGGGGTATGACAGGAACCAGCAGTGGTTCTGCAGGAAAGCGAAGGAACTGTGGCAGGCATCTCAGAAGGTCAGGAAGGCCAACAGTCAATCCAGTGCTGAGCTGCAGACCTGCTGCTTTTACAAAGAGCTGCATGCCATACTTGGCAAAGCCTCTCCCCCCCCCCACAGCCCACCATCGATATGTCTGAGAAGCCCGAGCCACAGGCCCCTGGTGTGAATAGGATCAGTGACAAACATAGTGTAATAATCATAAATGTACAGCAAGTATCACCGTATTAACAGTTGTATTGTCAGTGTTATATTCAGAGATGTGCACCAAGCACCACACAATTCTTAACAGGCCTCAACACAGCAGGGCCAGGTAGAGCACAGTCCACCATAACGCATTACTGTGTCTTGCTGTTAAAGTGCTCTTTCAAAGACTCCCTGAGCTGCATGGCTCCCTGTTGAGCTCTTCTAATAGCCCTTCTGTCTGGCTGTTCAAACTCAGCAGCCAGCTGCTCCACTTCTGCCCTCCACCCCAGGTAGCAACTTTTCCCCCTTTGCTTTCACAGATATTATGCAGGACACAACAGGCAGCTATAACCATTGGGATATTTTTCTCAATGAGATCCAATCTTGTGAGTAAACAATGCCAGCATCCCATCAATCTACCAAAAGCAAGTTCAACTGTCATTCTGCACCTGCTGAGCTGGTAGTTTAATCTTTCCTTGGTGATATCAAGGTTTCAAGAGCCAGGGGAGCAAGGGATAGGCTGGATCTCCCAGGATCACTATTGGTATTTCAATATTACCAATGGTAATCTGCTGGTCAGGAAAGAAAATCCTTCTTGTAACTTTATGAACAGTCCTGTGTTCTTAAAGATGTGAGCATCATGCACCTTCCCTGACCAGCCCACACTGTTGTCAGTGAAGTGTCCCTGGGAATCCACCAAAGTAGTCCTTTCTGTTTATATACTCTGTGGCAAGGTGGTCTGGTGCCAAAAATAGAGAGATGTATGCTGTCTGTTACTCCACCAGAGTTCAGAACCCCATTGCTGCAAATCCATCCACAATGTCTTGCACAATGCTGAGAGTCACAGTCCTGTGGAGCAGGAGGTGATTAATGGCCCTGCACACTTGCGTGACAATGGCCCCTGCAGTGGATTTTACAACACCAAAATGATTTCCCACTGATTGGTTGCAGGCTGGTGTTGCAAGTTTCCACAGTGTGATCATCACTTGCTTCTGCCATTGTAGCTCTCATTTTGGTGTCCTTGTGCTGGAGGGCTGGGGTGAGCTCGACACACAGATCCAGGAATGTGGCTTTGCGCATCCAAAAGTTCTGCAGCGATTGCTTGCCATTCCAAACCTGCATTTTGATGCCATCCCATCAGTCAGGGCTTGTTTCATGGCCCCAGAACCGGCACTCCACCATCTGCAGCTGCTCCATGAATGCCACCAACAACCTGGAATCGGTTCTCACTATGTCCCACAGCAATAAGTCCTCCAAGTAATCAGTATGTTCCCTGCTGATTCGGTTCTTCTTGTGGCTCTGCAAATACTGGAGGATTGTGTGTCCTGTACTTGCAATGCTCATAGTGCAGAGCTGTACAGGCTCCATGCTTTTTGTCAGAGATGGTGGACAGTGAGTAGGGCTGTGCGGGTTTGTGGGATTTTGAAAATAGGCATGACAATTATGGGATATAGCTGACATTATGGGATAGAGACAGTTGCATACTGGGAAGTTGACCCTTGGCTCCCAACCACCTCTGTGCACCACTGACACAAGGAGCCATGTATGCACACTCACAAGTGATACACTAACTGCAGTGGCTTTGTGTCAATGTAACTTGCATTGACCAAAGTCTGTAGCTTGGACATGACCTCAGTTCAGCTATGGAAGAGGAAGAGAATGAGAGACACTTTTGTTTGGGTTGTGTGACTAGAGAGAGAAGAGAAAAGGAAATTGAACATAAATCACAGCCAAAGACAGCAAACAACTGGACAAGATCACATTTTCCCTTCCTGTTTTTAAATTCTATTGAATGGTTCCTGCATATTTTTGTTACACTTCCTATTTGCAGCCTAAACTTTACAATGATAGTTCTTTACATCAGATAAAATCATTATGCAATTAAACTCAAAATATGCCAATGTTTCTCAGCACTTCATCAGTCAATGTTTAAATAATGTCTGAAATATTAAAATGTATATTTAATATGAATGTATATAACCCAAGAGATAGGTGTATTCCCATATTTTACTTTAGAGATTCACATAAGAGGGAAGATGAAACATACCTTCTTTTTGCTCAATATTTTTACTGATCTTCCTTATACAGCACGTGACAAGTCGAGCCTCTTTCTTACTTTTAGAAGCATACATGCTGTAGGTCACCTCAAAGCGATGACTCATGGAAACTCCAGCCTCCACATCACTTTTGACAGAGTTGCTGCTGAATTCTATCTGAAAGGCTTTGCTCTTAAAGTAGGTGTCAGATGCCTTCATCTTTTTTGGTGATACTCTGGGCATGCAGATTTAAGTTTCAGTTCAAATAAAATTTTAGAGACCTTGTTTTCATCTCAGTAGTTTATCCTCAGTGGTATCCTCTGTCACTGTTATGTTCCTCCTCCTTTCGCATCACTTCAGATGTTGTTTCTTATCATATTAATAGTAATGAGTAAACCTGTGCAAATAACTGATTTTTCAGTTTGCTGGGTGTCCTGAAAAATCATGAAAATAAAATCATTTGGGGTTGAATGGAAACAGAAATATTTGAATTTTTTTAGTGAACTAAAAAGTGAAAAAAAGATTTTGTTTGACTAAAATGAAGCATGTCACTTCAGTTTCAAACTTTTAAACCTATATAGATTATTTTCTATATATATTTTCTATATAATTTCAAAAAAATAACATTGAACTAAATTTCTAAACAAAAATAATTTGGAATAAAAAAATCAAAATTAAACATTTTGAAAATGTCAAAACAAAGTGTTTAGGTTTTTCCGATTATTTTTTTTAGTTTAGTTTTTCTTCACTGAAAAAAAAGTAAACAAATTTGACACAAATTCACAAAATATTTTATTTAACCAAATCTGTATTTTTTGGTGAAAAAGTTTTTGTCCTAGAAATTCTTTTCCAGCTCGTTCACAACTTTGGCTCCTGGCTCAAGATTTGCTTTACCTTGAGGTTCCACCAGCAACCCCATTGCTCTTTTTCCAAATGCTGGCATGAATACAAAGTAACCCCGCTCCTGAGCCTGAACAATTAACGAAGTTAATTGTTATAGCTGGATGATATAATAATTACTGTCACATACATACCAATGAGCTGTGTAATAGGATGATGTCATATTGCTGTTCACCATAAGATATGGGATTTTTTTATAGTGACTGTTTATTAAACTGACCATCTGTCTTGGTTTTACTGGGACCAGTCCCAGATTTTCATATGATGTTCAGGTAAATGCTAGAAACTTCTTTCAGGACACCTGCCATTTTTTTCATTTAATCAAATGTTCAAATCAAAATGTTTGTGTTTTTTTAATAACTGAAAATGTTTGATCCAGACATTGCTATACCAAGTAGAATTTGGTCCAGAAGAACATCCATTGGAAAGAGTGTTCAGAATTCTGAAGAGTAAAAAGTCAAATGAGTACAGACACTATTGAAACAATTATTTGACTCAAATTAAATCTTAATGGCCCTGGCTTGGTAGTTGATGACAACTTTATTTGGAAGACTAGGTTATTGGGGGGAAAAAATTTCCAATGTGAGAAATATGCACATATTGCTTTTGTGTGAAAATGACAGTAATGACACCAATGTACATTTTTAATGTGTTCCTTTGTCTTTTGAATGACCTTAAAATATGTCATCACAAAAGTGTCCCAGTATTAAGTCTTGAAGAGAAGGTCACCTTACCTTTAATATATTTGTCTATTTGTGTAAACATTCATCACTGTGATATGAGGGTCTCTAAAATTAATGAATACATTTTGGGGTGATTTTACCCAAAGTGGGCAACATCACACCATGATATTAACTCCCACAAATATGGCAAGACAAGTTTCCCTTTTTGACTAGTAAATGCCTTAAGCTAGTAGAGCTTCCATCTTGGTGTCTTAAGATCCCCTACTTTGGTCAGCTAACACTAATCACACTAGAAAGAATCTGAATTGTTTATTGTCCATGTTGTTTTGCACACACATAGTGTCAGTCACACCTTCAACTGGTGCAAATTGATAGTTCCACTGAACTGGTGGTGTTTTGCTTCTGTCAATAAGACACAGAATTCCCTGAGGCTTTACATTAACAGACCTGTATTCTGAGACATTACAAGCAGGGCTGCAGCACTGACTGCTTCTTTATCTTTTGTCACTTTGATCTGCCCTCTCACCTATGCCTATTCTGCATCCTTGTATGCAGCGTTGTTGTAGCTGTGTTGGTCACAGGATATTAGAGAGACAAGGTGGGTGAGGTAATATTGTTTATTGGATCAACTTCTGTTGGTGAGAGAGACAAGCTTTCAAGCTTACACAGAGCTCTTCTTTAGGTTTGGGAAATTTACTCAGAGCTGTGACCCCCTTGTCTCTCTATTCTACATCCTGCTATACAAGATTTTGCACAGCTCAGGCCCTTAGAGATTCTAGCTGCAGCTCCTTCATGTGGGTGGGAAGCTGTCTCTTGTAACATCCCCTTTGTCGTGTTTGCTTAAGGCAGTATACCTAAGTAACAAAATGTGCTTCTGTAATAAACTGTAAAAAAACAAATACTAGAACAATACTTAACAGAATTTATGGAACAATGGTTGATGTAGTTTGACAGGGTCAATGGTTTACCATTCATTCAGTACAAAATCTTTCCATCTGGATGGTGGTTTGATGTTACTTTGTGTGTGAGTACTTTTCATGGTGCCAAGAAAGGATACTTTGATTGGTTTGTCATTGCTCTAGATTCTGTGTGACCCTTTACGTCGTTGGAGGCATGTTCTACTGGTTCCATCTCTGTTGTGTTTGTGATAGGCAGTGAATTTATTGTATTCAATTTATCATTGTTAGGAGAATCTTACAGTTACTTCTTGCCTCACATCAGGTTTCCATTGGTTGTAGGATATTGTATTGGATGGATGAATTATGGTTCTGGCAATATGTATGTTCATCAACTGCAACAGTAGAGGAGCAGGGATTTATCTGCTCTATGCATGTTGCCCTTTTTCATACGCAGGATCTGTCATGAAGAAATAGTCACACTTTTTCCAGGTTGTATTTCTGGAAGGTATTTGGCCTGTCTGTCCTAATAGGTTTTAGCTTTGTTACACTTCTCTCTAAATGATCTGTGACCCCTTCTGCTACTTCAGGTTTTAATAGTACATTGACTGTAGGTACAAATGTGCTTGTGTGTCTGGATATTAGACGTTGCACAGGGCTGCTGGTCATGCCTTCGGTGGGGCATGCACAGTACTTCTGCACATTAGGATGACTTCCAATTGTTTTCCTTATTCCTTAAGGTTTACTTTAAAAGAGTTTTTTGCAATTTTGATAGCTGATTCAGCTTTGCCATTGGACTGATTCTTGTACGGGAGGTTTTGATAAGGTTAAATCCCCAATCTTTAGTGAGGTGTGCAAATTCCTTGCTGATAAACTGCAGTACCTTATCTGAGATTACCAAATCTGGTATGCCATGTCTGTTAAAGTGTTTCATTGCTTTGTCTATTATCATTGCTGCAGTGATGTTTGATAGTTTGTTTAATTCTCAAAAGTCAGAGTAGTAATCAACTATGACCAGGTAGTCGNGGGGGGGGGGGGGGGGGGGGGGGGGTTACAACAAAAAGGTCCAGTCCCACCTTGCTGCAAGTTCTGTTGGGAATGCCATGTATCTTCAAAGTTTCCTTCTGCTGACTTGTTTGGAATTCTGCACGTGTCACGGTTTCTTATCAGGTCTTTAATTTCATTGGTGATATTTGGCAGGTATATTACATCCCTTGCTTTTTTGTAGACATGCTTCTAACCCAGAGTGGCTGTGATGTGTTCAAGATAGGGTCTCTCTTCTTAAGGCTTTAGGTAGAAGTATTCAGTTGCTTTTGAATATATTCCTGCACACTGAGTTCATCATGATAGTTCCAGTATTCACGGGTGGCCTCTGGAGCCTCTTCATGTGTGTCCAGCCATCCTGTTAAAATAACAGATGTCAGAATTTGTCACTTTTTATCTTGTAGTGTATGCTCACAGACTTTCTGTAGTCCTTGCTGGTAAATAGGAATGCAGCTGGCTTGATTAATACTATATCTTTTCATTTTTCCTTTGTTTTAATTAGGTTAAGGATTTTGTAGCCCTCTTCATTTGTATCAAATTCTTTGTGGCAGAGCTGCTCTGGATAGGAAGTCTGCTTTATATATTTAGGTTCCTTTTTTATAGCTTCCTTCTCAGTGGTAATGTTGTAGTATTAATAGCATACAGACGCCCCCCAACTTACGCAATCGTTCCGTTCCGGAAAGCCTCACATCACTCAAATTTTGCGTAAATTGGAAATGTATACCCATATGTTATGCAAAAATTTCCGCAACTCGAAAATCCTATTTCTGGCTTGTGGAACTTTTTCCGTAAGTGCGAATTTGCATAAGTCGGGTCTTGCATAACCCGGGGAGTGTCTGTATATTGGAGGGATTTTGGAGCTGTTAGCAGTGGTTTCTTGAAAATGATTCAAGTGGCTTATAATCACTTCCAGTGTGTATAGATTTTTGACCTCAAATATACTGATAAAATTTCACAGGCAAATGCGATTGCTATAGACACTCTTTTTCAATTCGAGCATATTGCCATTCATTCAGAGATAAGTACCTTGATGCACTACTGTGTTTTGTTTTTTGTTGTTGTTTTTTATTTGCAGGAAGGCTGCTCCAACTCTAGTTTCCCGGGCATCAGATTATATGGTAACGGCTTCTTTCACATCATAATAATTTAGCACAGGGTATATGGTGACCAAGTCTTTAATGTGGTTGACAGCTGTGTTATGCTGGGGTAGCCAGATCCACGTTGCACCTATATCTACTAAGCATCTAAGAGGCTCACATATGTCCAAGAGACAAGGGAGGAATTGGGACAGGTAATTTACAAATTCTAACAGCAATTGCAGAGACTTGGCATTTGAAGGTTTGGGCATTTGCTGTATTGCCCTCACCTTTTCTGGATCTGGCCACAGGCCCTGTGAGATCCCATGCATGGTACACCACAGTCCCATCTTCTATTTGTTGAGTTTTAAGTTGAGCTCCCTAGCCCTTTATAGGAAATTAGTGAGATTCTGATCATAATCTGGTATAGCCTTTTCCATAGTATCTCCACACTCAAATATCATCAATCAACTATAATGCTAATCGCCGTGAGACCTGCTAATACATCTTACTGGCAGTGTTGATATTCTTCTGCAGCTGGTTTGATTCCAAATGACATTCTCAGCCATCTTTATTGGCCTGCTGGTTTGCAGAACGTGGTGAGGTAACTGCTTTCTTCATCTAACGGGACTTGCCAGTACACATTGTTTGCCTCTACCATTGAAAATATCTTTGCTTTAGCAAGGTCACATAGGATTCCTTCTATTGTAGGTATCTGATAATGAGCCCTCAATACTGTTTTGTTTAAATTGCTTGGCTTTATGCATATGCAAAGATTTCCAGATTTTTCTATGGTCCCTATGTTGCTTATCTATTTTGTAGGTTCAGTCACTTTGGCAATACTGCCATCCTTTTCCATTTGTTTTATTGCTTTCAGTATTTTTTTCTTTAATGCTATAGGGACTTTGCATGGTAGGTGTTGCACTGTCTGGATGTTTCTGTTTATTTTTTAGGTGTAGTGGACCTGGGAGGCAACCTAGTCCTTCAAATACATTATTGTAGTCCCTCGTGTTTCAAGCCTCGGAGATGCTACCTGGTTGTGTTTGTCTGTGTGCATTGTTTTCTACTGTCTGTCAATTTATTGTATGGATTTAGGCAGAAGGGTAAATTCAGTGTTTTCGCTTGTATTGCCCTATAGACATTATTTCTGCCTGGAGTTCACAAACTAAAGTTCTAGCAGGTATACCTTCCATTGGTATGCAATGGAACACACATTGCTCTAGTGGTGTGAGGATGACACCATCATAAAGTTTTAATTTAGCATTGCTTGGCTGCAGTTTTACTGGTCCATCTTGCATGATGTTGATGAAGTCCTTGTAACCCATTACATTTACAAATGCTCTGCTATCTGACATTGTATGTCTTGCTTGTGCCAGCACTTTGATGTTACTTTGTAAGGTGGTTGTAGGAGCTTAACAAACAATTTTATTTTCCTAGCGTGTACTGTTCTGATATCACCCATGTAAAGGATCTCACTATCTGAGCTGCTGCTCAGCTCATCTTTGCTCACCTCTACTATACGGTGTGTTGCTTTCCTTTGCTTTCTTTGTCTGCACATGTGTGCATAGTGATTCCTCTTGCCATGATTTCTGCACATAGTGCTGTAAGCTGGGCATTTGTCTGCTTAATGTCTTGTACCACAGTATTCAGAGCTTTCATTGTGAGCAGTGCTTGCCTGATCATGGTACTTATGGAGAGAGGGTTTTTTTATTATTTCTGTGGATTCCTGTATTTCTTTTTATTTACATAATGTATACCTTGTGTCCTGTGTGTTTATCATCTTCATTTGAGTGAGAGCTTATTCATTCACTCCGCACATTTCTATGGCCCCTGCTAGTGTTAGCATGGAGTTTCTGAACATTCATATTGGAGCACCTTTATCTTTGGTTCCTATGACTAAACCATCTCATATAAACTCCTCTTTCAGCTGTACTCACATGAATTGACCATCTTGTGCTGCTTGGCAGTATAGTGGTCAATGGTTTCTATGGATCCTTTCTTACACTTGTTGAAGAGGTAGCAGTCATATATGACATTTCTTGTAGGTTCAAAATGTTTTTGGAGCATGTCCCAAATTTTGGAGGGATGTCCAGGTGATGCTGGAGCATGTGACATTCTTTCCTCAGCACTGACAGCAGTGCTGCAACTCTTATGCTTTTAGCTTTTTTATTCATTCCTGGGGCACTTTCATGATTTCCCCATTTTGCTCTGAAGACATGCCCTTCCATGCTGCTGGGTCCAGGAACTGGAATCAGGCTGGCTGCCATGACTGAGGTTTGTGTTTTATCTGACTGTGTAAGTCTAACACTCAGATCTGCTGGATTGTTTTGTCCTTACAGGGCCACGTTTACCTCTGACACCATGTGCTGGTTCTGTCAATAGACTAC
The DNA here is from genome assembly GCA_003942145.1 of Platysternon megacephalum. Taxonomy (NCBI): domain Eukaryota; kingdom Metazoa; phylum Chordata; order Testudines; family Platysternidae; genus Platysternon; species Platysternon megacephalum. Next base: position 3,257,400 of record QXTE01000060.1, on the reverse strand, counting down.
AGAAATTCCTGAGTCTTTACAGTCACAGACCTTTATTCCATATATCTGAGACATTACAAACAGGGCTGCAACACCGACTGCTTCCTTATCTTTTGTCACTGTGATCTGTCCTCCCACTGGGTGCTAATTGTTCTACATCCTGCTATATAAGGTGTTGCACAGCTCAGGCCCTTGGAGTTTCTTGTGGTCGGGAAGCTGACTCTCGTAACTAGTGGAGCTATGTTGATTTCCATCAGCGGAGGATCTGGCTCACAGTATATCATCTTTTTAGCATTTGTGTAAAGTGCTGGTGGTTCTGAAGCTCCCCACAGCAATAGGGATAAGATTAACAGGTGCCAGGCAAACTTCACTGCAATATCAATAAGCAAGACTGGTATTTCCAAAGGTGCCTAAGGACCCAAGTGGCATTTGGGCTCTGTGAGAAGAGTGCTTGAAGTTAACAGGTGAGCCAGCACTCAGATCACTTAGGCACCGATCAGCTCCCTTGGAGAAGGATGAATGGGGATAGCCAGCTAATTAGCTGATCAGGCAGGGAGAGCTGATGAACCAGCTGAGGGGAATAAAGAAGACTCAGGAAGGCAGTAATGGTGAAGGACCTGGGCTAGCTAAACTCAGGATTATTTCCAAACCGCACATTTAATCTTTTCTCTGCTCTAGCATGATCTAGGACAGCAGAGGGAACCCTATTTTTTTTAGTAGCTCCATAAACTCTCAACTTGAAAGTATAATTACATTAATGGTAGTGTTAATTGTTAGGCACACATTGCTATACACTGCTTCATGTTTTGTCTCTTTTGACTTTAATGATGGAACACACTTTTTTTCTCTCTCTCTTGTGAACTTTCAAACTTGAAACAGCCTCTGACTTCATCATCTACAGCCGGCATCAAGCCTCTTATGACTTAATCTCCATCTTCTGGGTCCTGTCAGTAGCAAAGTGTAATTCAGAATTTTCACATGGTGAATTAGAAGCCATATTATAGCTGGTTTAAATTAGTGACTGTGTTGTATACCTAGTGCCACCAAATACTGTGAGCATAAATGATGAGTGTCATGGTAATGTGAAGTGGAAGTCCTGCTTATGCTATTAGGGCTACCTTGAATGGCAGAGGAAGGGTATCCCCCAAAATATTCCTCATATTCAAGGAAGAAATGATGGTGTCCTTGTTTCTACTTGTCAGCACTGTGGTTGGTCATGCAGACATTAATGCAGATCTAGACACACGTTTTGCCTTTTTTCCTGACTGGAGAAAATAATGTAGTGTACTTGACTTTCCACCTGCAATTTTATACCTCAATGGTTTAATCTTATGAAAAACAGACATCTGATTGCCTCAGCCTTTGATGAAAGAGCATTTGCAATGCTGCACAATACTCCTTGGGGTTGGGGCTTATGTAATTCATCCTGTTATAGTATCTGGATTAGTGATAATTTACTGTTTGACTATTTGGATCATGAAACCTCTAATGTGCAGTTATGTTCAGAATGATTCTATAACAGGTTGCTTTGTTATGCTGGTTCTTCCCAGTAGCTATCATGAATATTATGGAGGTGCTGATCACAATTCCATAGTTAAGCGTGAATTCAGTTTTGCCATTAAAGCAGGGATTCAACCTCTTTAGAAAGGCATATCCTCCCTGAGTGACAGTAGCTAGGTCAACAGAAGCAGCCTTCTGTTGACCTAGCTATGCCTAGGGTCAGGGGTTAGAGTAACAAAGCTATGTGTGGATTTTTTTACACCACCCCCGCAGTGCCATAGTTATGTTGACCTAAATTTTAAATGTAGACTAGGCCTGAATTTCTATTTCTTTGTCATGCTGCTGTCATTCATTTCTGGCTTTTCATTGTGTGTTTTATCCTAATTTCTTCTTTCAGTTTGTGATAATTGATTCTCTGTTGTGCATGACTGTGATGTTTTCCATATCTCATGGTGGTGAGAATCTGCTAATAGAGATAATATGGTTAGAGACTTATAATCATATGACTTGTTCTTCTGTCTGCTTTTCCCCCCATTGCTTAGTTTACTGTTATTTTAGATTAGCATTGTGAAAATTGCTCATTTCTGAGATAATGTTAGGGTCTGGAGTGCTGCAGAATCCCTACAGATTTCTGGGTGATATGTAGTCTGGGCAAGGAGCCTGGCCCAGAGAGAAGAATAAGGACATAAGGCAACCAAATGACAACTCCATGAGGTAGTGCAGTAGCATTCTCAAATTACAATATTTTGGGGTTTGTGCATTTGTTTGATTAAAATTGAAATTTTCTGTGGAAAGCTTGTCACAATGAATTTAATTTTGTTGAAAACCTCATTTTCCATCAAATGGCTTTGATAGAAAACTTCCAGCCCTATTGGAACTGTGTATTTTTAAGTTTTAACCTCAAAAAAGAGACTATTTTGGAAAGCTATGAGCATGTCTAAACAGGGACTTTTAACAAAATTCCCAACAGAACTTTAACTAGATTTTGCTAGCGCAATCACTAGAATCAGATCCAGCCAAATGTAACAAAATACCTGCTATCCCCAATTGATAGCCCTCTACTTTGTTTCTTTGTTAAATCTTAAGGAAAATCTGTGTTAGAAGCTCTACTTTCAACTCATTTTAGCTGTTGACACAGAGTCTGAAAGTAGTGTACATTCAGCAAGAAGCGATCTCTGAACAGTGTTCTTACAGTGTCTTCTCCAGTGCACAACAGGATGATCTGAAGTAACCGGGCTTAAAATAATGTAGGTTTTATGTCTTTCCTCTCTATTGAGTAAACAGTTTAGAACTTGCTTGTCTCACAAGCTGTGGCTCTTCTGTACTCCTTTTCAAATATTACATGGACCTTTAACAGTAGTTGAACTTTTATGCTAGAGGTTGAGCCCAATCAATTGACAGTATTCCTTTTTCACTGTCTTAGGTGAGTCTTCTTAGGCAAGCCAACCCATTCATCCTCCACTGTCAGTCTCTTGGGTATGTGTCCTGTACAAATCTAAACAATCACTTAGTAGACATCAGTAGATTCAAACTGGTGGAAATGTGAGGCCCTGTTTGACCTGCAATAGACAGTGAAATTCTATGAGAAAGTGGATGTCCCAGCACTTAGGGTTCTAGTCTAGGACATAGCAGATCCAGGTTCAGTTCACTGCTCTGTCTGTCACGGGATTCATGTATGACTTGTGGAAATCACCTCTGCCTCAGCAAAATAGGAATATACTATCTTTCTATCTCAGAGGGGGGTTGTAGTGATATGCTTCTGAAAGACTGTAAGGCACCAAGATGGGGACCACATAAGTATTTTAGATAGATCATTTCCTATCCTTGGCTACTTACCTGTGGAAACATACACAAATATTATCATAGCTAAAAGTAGCTGGTCTTAAAATGTCATTCTGTGGGACTGCAACCCTTTCACAGTAAAATATTACAAACTGCAGCACTTGACATTTTAGAAAGGTTTGGTTTCTGAAAAGTATAATTTGCAGGAAAAAAATACCCTTTTGCTAGTTAAATTTTCACTGGTAACTAGTAGGTAGACCTACCTCTGAAAAGGAGATATTTTGGTTACTCATAAGTGGATCCATAATGCAGTTGCAGAATCCATTTCCCTGATGGGCTATTGAATTAGACTGCTGAGTAATGGTCATGAACATTGAAATAAGTGCAGCATATATGCAGGTGCCTTGAGACTAACTGTACCTCTTCCCAGAACTCAACCTAAATAAAACTCTGCTTTGGACAGGCATAAAAAAAATAAATAAATGCTGTTTGGTAACACTAGACAATGCATACATTATTGCCATAGCAGACCTGTAGCCCTGCTTTTATAAAGAAACGTACAGTAAATATGTAAAAGCTATAGTATTTTTCATGTTCTTCAGTTCTAGCAAAGAAATCACAACCCTGTAAAATAATGTACAAGGTGATTTTAGGATTTGATCTCTCTTTTCTATATTTACCAACTACTTAGAACAAAACTTTAAAGAAATTGAAACAAACAAAATTGGGATTTAGGATTAATAATCGCTCATTTAGTGTCATACTTTTCTATGACACTTGACAAACTTTTAGTAAGACACTTCCCCTGCCCTGAAAAATTTATAATCTATAACAAGAAAAGACATGGAATAATAATACAGAAAAGGAAGAGTATAGAAAGTTCTTCCCTATAATAAAAAGTTATTTTTTGAGGCATGACTGTGTGCTCACAAATACCTAATCAGAGGAAGACATGGTGCCTGTGCTGAGCTGTTTACCCTCAAAGTCTTGCTTGTCCCAAGAACCATTGACTGAAATGGAATACAGATGCAAGGTGAGAAAGAGAATTTTAGGGCTTGATTCACCACATTCTTGTACCTTCTGTAGTCATTTATACCTGCCAAAATGGTGTAAAAGGGTACCACAACAAAATTCTTCATCAGTGGTAGAATTTTACACCAATTTGTGTAAGTATAAATGATTTGATGAGGTACAAGGCAGTGGCCTTTGGAGGAAGTTAGTTGTAGACACTGGACCTATGGCAGAGCTTACCTATAATCAGGGCCCAGTGAACTCCACAATTCTGTGGCCATCAAATTTTGTCCACTTCTTGCTACAGAATCCAAGCTTTCATTTAAAATGAAATTTGTTTCTAGCCTTTACAATTGACTTGGACTTGGTACAAACACTTGGTACAATTGTACTTGACTTGGTACAAAGACTTGGAAACATGAATCCAGGGTAACTCATACAATCTCATTTCACCAAGTCTGCAGGCTTGAAACAACAGCTCTTAAAGGTGCGAACTGCCCTATTCACCTCAAGGAAGGGGTTAAGTCTGAAACCTAAATATGACAAATTAAATGTGAACATTAACTCTTTCGCTGCTGATTACTTTAGCAAAAACATCCAATGTATGAACGCTCCATTCCCAACTGTCAAAGCCTCCAGCTTTATTGTTTTAAAGAACTTCTGTAATGTTGGAATCAATTGACAATTGACAAATGACTTTTTTATTGAAATCAAGCGGCTGAGAATTTTCAGTCAGCAGCACCAATATACTGGTGAATCAGTTAATCTCTCCACAGAACTGGGGCCTGCTGTGTCATAGCCTACACAAGGCCTTGACAATAATAATATCACTCTTATGTTTCTCCCTCAACAACCCCCGAGTCTTAAATTCTCTCACAAGAAGATGAGGCTAGGCAAATTAAAGCCCACCGTGGGGTTTCTGGTTTTCTTACAGGGCTGTTGTTCAACCAAAAACATGCAAACCAAAAAAGTGTTTGTCAATATTCCTTCATAAAGGTTAGTAGTCTGTATAAAAAAAACCCCAACAAAGTAGGTAGGGGCCCTATCATATCTCCCTGTTCTCATTTCTGCTCAACACAGCCCAATGATAAAAGGGAATTAGGGTTCTTTCAAGGGGCTGAATGCAACTGGGCTTACCTGTATGTGACAACCTCAGATCTGGGAGATAGTCCCTGCTGAAGTCTCTGAAACCTGTATGGGATTTATCCCTTCCAGAATTCTCAGTGCTGTCTGGCTCAGTGGAACATTTTGCCAGGTACGCCACTGAGGAAGGGTTGAGGGGACACCTCTATCTTGTGACCTGTGGACCTGTCCTAGGATCACATTAGTAGAGCTGCGGTTCAGAAGCTGAGCAGGGATGTACTTTTTGCATGTGGTAGAAGTGGAAGTGGTGAGATTTTTGCTCACCGACTTACCCTGACAACTTTCTAGTTTACATGTTTTTTTCACACATTGGTGGAAATTGTTTCTCTGTTTTCCTCACATACATTTTCTCTCTTTTGTTTTTTCAATTTTGTGCGCAGGTAAGGCAACCTTTTTACTTGTCTCTCTCTTTTTCCTTTTTTCCTTTTCTAGCAGCAAAGACAGTTTATGGTGCTTTTGAAAGGTTCTTTGCAAGGCTGTCTGCCAGAAATTGGATGTCAGCACAAAGATTTCAGCAGGGAATTTAGAAATCTTAACTGACATCTGAATTTTAGGAAACAATCCTTTTCATTAATATATTATATCCATGGCCCTGATCTTGCAGTTAGACCTGTACAGGCACAGGAGTCTGCCCAAAAAGTGTATTGCATGATCAGGATCTTTGTGATATTGCTCATTAAAACAGGATACATTTTTGAATGCTAATAATAATTATTAGAATGTGCAAGAGACACTGAAAAGGTGGTGTTATCAAATGGGGAAACTAGAATGGTCAGATGGTGAAACTAGAAAGGTCATTGTGTTCCTAAAACATGAGAACCTCAGAATGAGAACCTCAGAATTATGGAGTGCAGGATCTTTTCAGAGAATTGTGAAGCAAGCTTCTGGAGTTCTGTCAAAAAAGGTGTTAAATCCATTCCATGGGTTTACTTCCTATAAGACATTAGAGATAGACACAAGTATCCTTGAACCTGTGGCCCATACTGTAATCAGAACACAAGGCTGAATGCCAGGATAGCACTGATATGGAGGGGAGGAAATGTCATTGAGAGAAGGACGGTGGGAGATTTATGCCAGTGCATTTAACTCAGAGAACAAAAGATAATGTGTTATATGGTTTCCTGCTATAGAATTCTTTAATCCTGTTACTCCATTTCATGGCATCAGGGCCTCTTTAGAAGCAGCGGCTTGCTGCATTTGAAGAATAGCATCTGTGAAGAACTGTAATACTTTTAGTTTATAAACAGGCCCAATGCTGCAAGTGGCTCCACACAGGTAGATCTCTGCAACCTCATGGAGCCCCAGTGAAGTCAACAAAAGCCCCTTGGGAGATTAGACAAACACTGGTGGAGCATCTCCTCCCGGATGGAAGTTGAAGGTGATCAGTACCTCTCAGGCCACCCACACTGTCACAGTTCCAGAGTAATTGCACCTCCGAGCCCTTCCTGGCCTCCTTGAGGGCACTCCTCCTCAAGTCTTAGGCTTCTAGCCATCACCTCTCTTGGGGCAGGAAATCATGTTCCTTTCCCTCCTGACCAGGGCTTTAGCCTGCAATTCCCTTTTTAAGTCACTGTGCTTAAGGTAGCAGGTCTGACTTTAGTCCAGCACCTGAAATTCTGCTCTATCCCAGGGGGATGACAGCATTTACCAGTAACCAACCAGCTTTCACAGAGCACAGCAGATTACATTACAGAGAAAACATATAAGACAAACCCCTGCTAAGTTTACTCGGTTGAGATCCTAGCAGATTTCAAAAGTCCTTCAAACCATTCCAGTGGAGCTTTGCCCTCTTGGTTAAAGCTGCCTGTCAATTTGTGGATCAAGTGAAAGTTGTTGCATCAAAGCAGCTTGCCCCTTTATACCACTCTTCCTCCTTTGTTTGCTCCTGAATCCAGTCAAAACCAGTATATGCATTTCCCCCCAGGGGATGGTACTTCTCCAGAATTTGTACCTGTCTAGGAATTTGCATTAATTACCCCCCACCCAGTGATTTTAGTTGTTGCAGGAAGCTCTGTAATCCTCCCCCATGGAGCCAGAATACAACCTCTAAAGCAAATATACATATAACATTTTTAAGTATAATAGTCTGAACATCCTATGCTCCCTTAGCAAGAGGAACTTCTCAATAAATAGTCTCTGAAGTTGCCCCACTTCCAGGGTCTCACATCTGTGACATCTCTCCCATTGGAAGAGAAATTTAACTCTTTCACTTCTAGCTGGTAATAATGCAAGAATGCTGGTGGGACTGAGTCACACAGTCTTTCTTAAAAATAAAATCAGAAATTTACTGGTTTTCCCCACACACCATCTCATGCAATCAGACCCAAAGTTAAGGTAATGCTAAGGATTTTTAAATGGGCCTGGAGGATATAGGTGCCCAAATCCCACTGAAATTCAATGGCAGCTGTGTCTAAACTCGTTTGGCTCCTTTTGAAAATATCAGACTTAAATGTCATATATTAGTGAAAAATATTATTAAAGCAGGCCATAGCAGAGGTGGTCCGAAAACTCAAGACTGCATCTTCCACCCCATTCAACAGCATTTTCAAAATTCACAAGAAAAAGCTGAGTGACAAAAAAGCATATTTTTAAGTTTTGTTCTCCTTCACCGAAAAAAAAATCAGTCCCCAGAAATTCTCAGAAACACCATATCACACAATGAACTAATAATGTTTGTGTAAATGTTTGAAAGTATTTTTTTCCATCCCTTTTGCCCAGCTTTAACCCCAATGGCAAGAAACCCACTGATAAGTAAGTTCCCCACTACGTATGGAATGGGTAGCCAAATTTTCTGCTGAGATACCTGAATTCATTACTAAACTCATCGGCACTAAGTTAAAACTGAGAAAGAAAGAAACTCATGTGAAATCATCCTGTTTCAGAATGTGTTTTAGATGTTAATGTTTCATGAAAAAAACACTTTACTTAACAAGATTAACAGTAGTATTATAAACTTCCTAATTAAGCGTTTTAGCTAAAATATAAAATGTTTTAACTCGGAGCTTTAGCGTCTATAACAAAATAATTTAAAGCCAACTTAGTTTCTTCACTTTTCAATAGTAAGGCATTTAATAATCTACAATATGAAACAGATTTTAAAATAGACTCTAATCATCATAACTGTACAGAGCAATGCAATTTTTTCCTAAAATGTACGTTGCATAGGAAATGTATCCTTTTTACAATAGAATAGGCATACAAATATATTTGAAAAGGTACATCTCTTATACAAGAATACAAACCATGATTATAAAACCTTTCTGGCTTGCTCTTTAGTGGTCAATCCACATGAAGACAAAGTTGTGCATATAGTCCTGATCCTACCAAAACTTATGCACATGCTTAAAGTTAAACACCTGCGTGTTTGAAGGATCAAGGCTATAATGTATGCAGACCCTTACAGAGTCAAACTGAAGACAGTGGAGTTCCATGTGAGTGCGGGGGTCTCCCTCTGTGGATCAGATTGCAGGACTGAGGACTGATTAAGTTAATGGACTCCTCACAGGGTGAAATCCTAGACCCAGTGAAGTCAATGGCAAAATTCCCATTGACTTCAATGGAGCCGGGATTTCACCTTGGGTGTGTAAAGGTAAGTATATGCCTCAGCCTTTGCAGGATCATGGCTCTGTGTACATGTGGGAGGACAGGGGATGATAGTGAAGATTTAAACATAGTTTTTATCACATCCAGTGAACTGAACCTGAGCCCATTTTTATGTCAAGGTTTATTCTCCTCTGCCTTCACCAGTGCAAACCAGGGATCACTGAAGTTATTATACTAGGGCTATACCAGTTTAACAGGCATGAGAAGCAGGCCAAGTATCTGCAATGCATTTGTTGCCAGTCCAACCAATTGGTCATAATACACTACTCATAATTAGTACTCATGGAATTATTTGTTGTCGATAAGTGCCAAAATGACAGAATTTATCTTTGAATAAATTTACATTTATAAAAAAAAAGTAATCAGCTCTATAGATGGTCAAATAATTGTTTAGAGCTAATTGATCAGAATTGTTTTCTGTCAATCAAATAAAATAATCACAGTTTCTTTCCATGATGAGACTTATGGATAGTTAAATAAGTTAAACCAAGAGCTGTCCTGGAGAAAACACCAGGGTGCCAACACTTTCCGTTTTTGTAACTCGTGTGTCAGAATATATTTCAATTAGCTTAGTTTCACAGGCCTAACATGAAGAGACACAGAAGGAATAGGCTTTTAAACCTTAAAACCAGTAGCCCCCAAATGCTGGGCTCTTAAGTAAGTCAACACAAAAGTAGCCATCCTTCAACAAAAAAACTTCAGAAACAGACTTCAAAGTGAAGCTGCAGAGCTACAATTCATTTGCAAATTTAACACCATTAATTTGGGCTTGAATAGGGACTGGCTGGCTCACTATAAAAGCAATTTTCCCTCTCTTGGTATTGACACCTCCTCATCAATTATTGGGAGTGGACCACATCCACCCTGATTGAATTGGCCTTGTCAACACTGGTTCTCCACTTGTAAGGTAACTCCCTTCTCTTCATCTGCCAGTATATTTATGCCTGCATCTGTAATTTTCACTCCATGCATCTGAAGAAGTGGGTTTTTTACCTATGAAAGCTTATGCCCAATAAATCTGTTAGTCTTTAAGGTGCCACCGGACTCCTCGTTGTTTTTTTCAACACAAATGCATTTTCTAAAACAAAAAATATTTAACACAGGACACCATTCTTGAAATGCAAGACACAAACTCTAAAGTGAGTTTCACTTTGTTTCTTCCTGCCTCACTGAGCCTTTTTAGAAAATGATCATACCTTTCATTTTGTCAGCCATAGTGCATGATTTTTCAGTGGGAAGGGCATGCTGATATGTCAATAGTTATGTAGATAGTCAGAGTTTCTTTAGGAAAAGCCTCCTTTGTGGATCTAAATTTTCTTCTGGCTGAATTTATTCACTCGACCATTTCTTGGTGTGCATTTCCTGCTTTTTTTCTTTTGTTTTGAATGGCAGTTATTCACATCCGTGCTGTGATTACAGACCGGCAGATCTGAGATCAAGCAAATCCCGTTCTTTTTTTCCAAACTGCAACATGAAAATGTGCAACAAAGGTAGCCTTCCCAACTTCAGCTCTTTCCCCACATCCTCACTCGTCCTCCCTTTCAGCTATAAGAGAGACCCTATAGTGTTTAATATATGGTAGGTTTTCTATACAATTCTTAAAGCCACCTTTTAGAATTCTATAGAATTTAGAGTAAACACTGTACAAATCTGTTGGTTTCATCCTTTTCAAATTCAGATCTTCAGCTGGTGTAAATCAGCATAATTCCAATAATGGAGCTACACTGATTAATACAGGATGAAGAAATAGCTGACCCTGGAAGTTTTAAACAGACCTTTTCCATAAGGGCTTTCTCATGGTGACCATCCCTCTAAGCATGGAAGACTAAAAGTGGCAACCTCTGCATTTCATTTTTTTTAAAAAGTGTCAGATTTAATCCTCTGCTTCAATCTCATAGTCTGTAGCTGCTTCCCATTTGATTGTATATAAAATTAAAATATTCTGGCTGTCTACCAGGCAAGTTAGTTAGGGCTAAGTTTAGCAAGGTCTATAAGCCACAGGCCAATTGTGAGTACACATGGGTTAGTTTCAAGCCAACATTGGGCAAACTAGGCTTGAGTTATAGTTGTGTGTGGAAACTATGCAACATTCATTTTCTGAATTACAAGAAGAAATTCCCTGGCACCTCCCTCCCCCCATGGCAACAGGCTTTCCTCTGTTGTTCATACTTCAATATAATATATGCTTTCAATAAAATAATATATTTCAAAAAGGAAATTGTTTTACATATTTTTCTTAACAATTACTAAACTGTGGTTCTGATTCTCATTTGCACTAAGGCCCTTTACTCTTATATGGGGCCTGAAAGTGAATAGAAGTGCAGTTTACACTCCATTCATGGCCCCTTCACACTTTCAGGCTGTGTGCCTTAATGCAAATGGGAATCAGACCATGTAAGCCTATGAATCATATAATATAATCCCTGAAACAACAAGAGTTTTGTCTTTAGTTCAGATATCCTTATCCACGTGGAACCCCATTGACATGAGTAGGGATTCACATGGGAACAGGATTCCAACGGTGTGAAGCTCTTTGCAGGATTAGGGCCTATTTCAGCAACTTGAACCCAGATTTCTCTTCAATAACTTGTGCCCCAATTCTGCAAACACTTATGCATGTGCTTTACATTAAGCACTTGAATAGCCTTATTGATTTCAATGGGACTATTCACTTGCTTAAAGTTGAGCACATGTGCAAGTATTTGCAGGAACAGGACTTAAATGGTGTGAGCATCCTCTTGAGCTGCTGGTTGTCTGTTCTAGGTCTTTAGTTTCTGTGTCTTTCTCCAGACTTGCAACAGAGTTGTGGCAGGGAAGAATCAAATTCCATTTGTTTCAGCCTGCTTACTAGGAAAGACTATTCTTCCTGTTGTTTTACTATTGCACTCAGACCTTTTTCTACTGGCCACTTTCTTCCTTCTCAATTTTCTTCTGTCCCTTTCTCTGTGCAAGTGTTCCTTTCTCGATGTTCTAGTCCAGGGGTCGGCAACCTATGGCACGCATGCCAAAGATGGCACGTGAGCCGATTTTTTAATGGCACGCTGCTGCCTGCCGGAGTCCTGTGGGCTCCTGTGTCCCCTCACTCGGCGAGGAGCCCTGCCCGGGGGCGCGGAGGGGCCCGCTCACCTGGGCCGCCTTGGTATAGCTGGCCATGGCGGATTGGCAGTGCACCGGGGGAGCGGGTTCAGTGCCGGACCCGGTCCCAACTCCCGGCGGCAGGAAGCGGGAGGCGGTGGAGGTGGGAGAGGCCGGCGGCGGCAGCAGCGCCAGCTGCTGAGTGTCCCCGGGAGGAGGCGCCTGGCCACGGTCATGGATCGGTACCTGCTGTTTGTGAGCTGGGAGGAGCGGAGAGCCCCGCAGCCTGGCAGTGCTGAGCACATAGCAGGTGCGGGTGAGCGGGAATCAGTGGTGTCCAGAGAGCCCTGGGGCGAGGAGCTCGCATACCGCGGGGGTCATGCGCCACCCGGAGCGGCTCCTCCAGACACAGCCAGAGGGGACTCTCTCACTGGGGGGCGCTAGTTGCACTCGTGTGGTGCACCGCGGGGCCCCGAGTGGGTGAGCCGGCTGGGAGCCGCAGGAGTGGGGGGAGCCCTCTGCCCTGACCCCCCCACACACACACACAGCCCTCTGCCCTGACCCCCCCTCACACACACACAGCCCTCTGCCCTGAGCCCTGACCCCCTCTCCCACACACACAGCCCCCTGCCCTGAGCCCTCCCCACACAGCTCCCTGCCCTGACCCCCTCGCCCCCCCAGCCCTCTGCCCTGACCCCCCCTCACACACCCAGCCCTCTGCTTGACTCCTTCACCCCCCCATGACCCCAGCCCTGACTCTGGCACCCCCACAGATACCCCGCCCCCCCANTCAGTGCACTCCCACCCTCAGCTCAGTGCAGAGAGAGGAAGAGAATGGGCCAGAACCAGGGAGAAGGTAGGTACCAACTGTATGTGGGCTGGGCCGGGACCCCAAACTGGCAGCGGGCTGAGTGGGTCCGGCAGCCGGGATCCCGGCTGGCAGGAGCCGGCGGATGGAACCCCTGAGTGGCAATGGGCTGAGCGGCTCAGCCCACTGCCATTCTGGGGTCCCGGCCGCCGGCCCTGCGCAGCCCGCTGCCGGTCTGGGGTTCTGGCTGCCGGACCCTTGCCAGCCGGGGTCCTGGACACAGGCCCCGCTCAGCCCGCTGCCGGCCTAGGTGAACAGAACCCCAGACCAGCAGCGGGCTGAGCGTGCCGGCGGCGTAAAATCAACATTTTAATTTAATTTTAAATGAAGCTTCTAAAACATTTTGAAAATCTTGTTTATTTTACAATACAACAATAGTTTAGTTATATAATATATAGACTTATAGAGAGAGACCTTCTAAAAAACATTAAAATGTATTACCGGCACGCGAAACCTTAAATTAGAGTGAATAAATGAAGACTCGGCACACCACTTCTGAAAGGTTGCCGACCCCTGTTCTAGTCCCTCAACTCTTTCAGCTTCTCAGACTTTTGAGGTGACCCACCTTACAAGTTTTACTGTTACTTCTGCAGTAAATGTATCAGTGCTAACACTGATAAAAGCCTGCATAATTTGTGTGTGTGTATTTTGAGAGGATGAACTTGAAGGTTGAGAGTGAGTAGGGAGCAAGATCTTACTTGTTTTAAATTGTAATAAGATATTCAATGACTCAATCCCCATTTGCCTTCTGGGGCACCCCATGGGGACAGTATTCTGGGAAAAACTGTAGTTTGAGGCTCATCCACGTTCATCAGTTCGCGTTTGACATTTTATTGGAGGCTCTTTGTTTTTGTTTTTTAATATTTCCCATAGGAGTCTAATGTACTATGGTAGGTTTCAATAATCACTGTTACATGCACTTGGGCAAGATTTTTGAAACCTAAAAAAGTGTGAAGAAAAATGTGAACTTCTAAAGAAAAGATTTTTTACTTTATTCACTGAAAATAATTATTGACTTCTAACCTGCACTGTAGCCTTATTCTTGCCACTTATGCAGAATTGAATGGGATTCCACCCCTCACCCCCCGGATGAGGACTTCAGGAGGAGATATGGTCTGAGTAATGAGCACAGGGTTGAAAATCAGCAGGAGGTCTGGCTAATCCTGGCTCTGGCATTTATTTTCTATGTTGTCCTGGGTAAATAATTTCTGCCTCAGTGTATCCCTCTGTAAAATGGGGATGGTATCTACTTATTTCACAGAGGGATGTGTGAATTAATTAGTTAAGGACAGATCCTCAGCTGATTTAAGCTGGCCTAGCTCTATTGAAGTTAATGGGGCTAGGATGATTTGCACTAGCTGAGGATCTGGCCCATTCTTCTGTGAAAGACTAGGAAGATGTAAAGAACTATGTAAATAATACATGTTATTTAGGGTCAGGATATATGTTTTATGTATTTCGAATTAGAAAGGGTAAAATCCTCATTTGCTCCTGCCCTGAGTAACAGCTTTCATGTGTAACTCTCTTTCCCATTGATTTGCTGTCACTTTTCAGCTGTCATCTGAAAATATTTCCTTTATCCCTTGCTCATACATTTTAATTTCTCTTCCTCTGCTATTATACACCTTTCATCTCTGTGATTATGTTATTAAACTCTATAAAGCATTTGAGATACAGCATGTATGAAAAACTATAAAGAGAAAGTTTGGTACTGTATGATCTTTAGGTGCAAGAAAACAGCAGTCATATTTATCAGTTGTATTACAGTAGTGCCTAGAGACTGCTAATGATGAACTATGGAAGATAAAACTTACAGGAAGTCCTTCAAATTATGTTTTCTTCTTAGCTATTAATAAGGGTTAAAGTCCTTGCCCCATGATATTTGCTGCCTTTGGAAATGTTATACTTGTCAAGTTGAATTTCCATTTCCTATGCTTGTCACATGCATGCCATCATGGTTCTCCTTCTTGTGTGTTCCCATACTGCATCACTAAACCAAGCACAAATTTAACTCTGCTGTGGGTTGCCGCTTCAGATTGATTTAGGGTCTCTGATTTAAATGTGTAAGTTCACAAGTCCCAGTCTAAACTACTATTTATATTGGTATGTAAAATATAATTCTTGTAATGAGACAATGATTGAACAAATGTGAAATCTTCTGCAAGATAACTGTCTGAAAATAAATAAAAAATTGTCCAGTCTTTTCCTGTACTCCCACATTCATTAATCAGTTTGGTTTCTCATTTGGTTTTGGAATGATTAATGGGTTTAGCAGCTTTGCTATAAAAGAAAACATTTGAAGCAGTACAGTGTTACTCCTGACATCAGACCTGGGATGATAATATGCTTATAAAACATTTCAGAAGTGTACAGTATCTGGATACTTTTGAGAACAGTAATGATTTTGGCTGTAGGTCATGACCACCTAATGTTCCTTCAATGTTCTATGTGCAATGAGTCCATGGTGCCAGCCATGGAGGATACAGATGTCTACAGAGTCTAGTCCTTCACCAAAGAAGGAATAGGAGCTTTAGCATTCATGTCAAGTCCATAAACTATGCCTTCCACCAAAATTGGCACCCTTATAAGCAATCGCAAGAAATAGGCCAAAGAGCGAATGGCTAAGGAGAATGAGGTACTGTCTCCTTACACAGATGGTCCAACTAGGAACAGAATGGACCTTACATTGAAAGCTGCTGGGCTGCACCTGTTACATGGATTTCAAGTACTATTTTCTTCCTGATAAGCCTTTAAAGAGGCTAAGTCAATTCATTCTGGGGCACAGAGACTTTGTGAATGATGGTGTCATAGCCTTGCTAAGTATCACACTGTACAGACACCAGTTTGTTGCTAGTGGACTTTTAGTGATAGACTCAAGGAGCTTAATCTATTTATCTTAACAAAGAGAGGGTTAATGGGTGACTTGATTACAGTCTATAACCACCTATGTGGGGAACATATAATGGACTCTTCAATCTTGCAGAAAAAAGTATAACATGATCCAGAGGCTGGGAGTTGAAGCTAGATGGACAAATTCAGATAGGTAATAAGCCATTAATTGTTAAACATTGAGTAATTAATCACTGGAACAATTTAATGGATGGATACTCCATCACTGACAATTTTAAAATGTTTTTCTAAAAGTTAAGTTCTAGGAATTATTTTGGGGAAGTTCTATGGCCTGTGCTATCCAGGAGGTCAAACTAGTGTTGTGTCCCTTCTGGCCCTAGGGTCTATGAACAGCTGGGTCCCATGTGCTTCTAAGCCCATTGGGTCTGGACGGAGTCTAGTCACACTTTCTAGCTCTAGGGCTCAGACCCCTTGTCTAAGCCTTTCCTTGGGGTGTCTATAGTCCATCTACCCTAAATTCCAAAACCCGTGACTCAGACTGCCTGAGCCCTCCCAGTCACTTGAACACACTCCCTCAGAATTCCACTTAGCTGTGGGCACTTTGGCTTTAGTTCAACCCCTTTGGGGACATCATGGCAAGAAAGCAAGGAACACAGGGGATTAACAAAGGAATGTCTTATCCACAGTGACTTTACTCTTAAGGTACTTGAGGACTACAGATCTATGAAAATAACAGAAGTCATGAGATGTACCCTCCCCATGCTTAATTTCACCTTTTCTGTGAGTCAGAGGTCTGTTAGCATTTCCAGATAGGCAGAGTCCCTCCTGCCTTCCCATTCCTACAAGCTCATTGGTTATTGAGGGGATGGGTGCCCCCCTCACCATTCAGAGAAGCATTAGCTTAAATACAGTCTCTCTCCATTTGTTATGCAGCTAGGCCAGGGGTGGGCAAACTAAGGCCCAGGGGCCACATTCAGCCCTCCAGCCGTTTTAATCCAGCCCTCGAGCTCCTGCCAGGGAGGAGTCTTGTCCCACTCTGCATGGCTCCCAGAAGCAGTGGCATGTCCCCCCTCTAGCTCCTACATATAGGGGCAGCCAGGGGGCTCCGCATGCTGCTCCTGTCCCAAGCGCCACTCCCGCAGCTCCGATTAGCTGGGAACCACAGCCAATGGGAGCTGCAGGGGCGGCACCTGCGGACAGGGCAGTGCGCAGAGCTGCCTGACTGCACCTCCGCATAGGAGCTGGATGGGGGACATGCCGCTGTTTCTGGGAGTTGCTTGAGGTAAGCGCCACCCGGAGCCTGCCCCCCCCTGACCCTCTCCCATGCCCCCAACCCCCTTCCCCAGCCCTGATCCCCCTTCCGCCCTCCGAACCCCTCAGTCCAGCCCAGAGCACCCTCCTGAACTCCCAACCCCTCATCCCTAGCCCCACCCCAGAGCCCGCACCCCCAGCCAGAGCCCTCCCACACCCCAACCCCCAATTTTGTGAGCATCCATGGCCTGCCATACAATTTCCATATCCACATGTGGCCCTTGGGCCAAAAAGTTTGCCCACCATGATCTAGGCTGAGAGATTGCAGATCCATCAGCCATGTTGGTGCCCTTGTGTAGGAAATCCATTGTTCCATGGGTTTGGGCAAACATAAGAGATTTCTCTGTGATGGCTTCTCACTGACAGTCCTTCAATTAGGTGTCAAGTGTTCTTCCTGGGCAGAGCACCGATCTGCAATGCATTACAATAACATGCCTTGGGTGAAGTTAGAAAAGAGTTAGCACACAATACAAGATGGAGGTCACAATTTGATATCAACATATCCCACTCTGGTATGTAAATACCCTAGAATTCATTTTAAAATCATGTGTGACAATCTCATGCTATTTTATTTATCTTTCAAATATTAATTCAAAATATTTGACTCACATTTGATATCTACCCATTGTATTTCTTCAATAAGGTGTCCACAGTCTCATGGACACCGTGCAAAATGGCTCAGGAACTCATCTGAACCACTCACTGTTTTATTCAGCTTTATCAATTTGCTTTTTCACTACTCTATTTTAGATATTTGAGTCCAGATTTTAGCTCTCTCAATTATATGTTTGCTCTGTTGACATTAAGTACCTGATATATAACTATATACAAATGGGCCTACAATATTGAGAGCATAAGAGAACAGTGGACTGCATCTCCCTTCAAAATAACCCCTTTAACATATCACATTTTAAAATACATTACAATTCATTGTGATGTATATAAACATTTACATATTTATAAATTATCAGAACTCCACTGTCATCTACTGAAAAATTCATACTCCCAGCTTTGTCACTGAAGGCTCATATTTCACTAGTGCAAACTAATATCTGTTAAGTCATGACTTTATTATATTAAAGACACAGGGAAAATGTAAGCCCATTAAGGCCCTGCCTACACTGGCAAATTTCTGCGCTGTAACTCCCGAGGTGTACACACTGCCAAGCCATGTAGTGCACAGAAACCGCACAGTTATAGCGCTTTCTAAAACCACCCCGACGAGATGCGTACAGCTTTCTGCGCCGGGGCTACAGTGCTGCGATGCCCGTGTAGACACTGTGGTGATTACAGTGCTGCGATTGGCCTCTGGAAAGTGTCCCACAATGCCTGTTCTCACTTCTCTGGTCATCAGTTTGAACTCTACTTCCCTGCCCTCAGGTGACCAACCGTCATCCCCACCCCGTAAATTCCTTTGGAAATTTGAAAGTCCTCTTCCTGTTTGCTCAGTGATGTGTGCAGTGGTCTCAGCGCATCTTTCAGGTTGGCCATGCCTGCTCCATGTACCAGGCGATCCCCTGCTTGGAGCAATGCCGAGCTGCTGGACCTCATTGGCATTTGGGGCGAGGAGGCAGTGCAATCACAGCTGCGCTCCAGCCTTCGGAATTATGATACCTACGGACAGATTTCTAGATGCGTGATAGAAAAGGGCCATGAGTGGGACACATTGCAGTGCAGAGTCAAAGTGAAGGAGCTGCAGAACGCCTACCACAAGGCACGGGAGGCAAACCGCCGCTCCGGTGCTGAGCCCAAGAGCTGCCAGTTCTACAAAGAGCTGGACGCAATACTCAGCAGCGACCCCACCTCCACCGCGAAGGCCCCTGTGGAGACTTCATTGGCTCACATGTCAGTCGAGAGTGGACTGAGCCAGGAGCAGGAGATCTTGGATGAGGATGTGGAGGGGGACCCAGAGGCAGAGGATGACTCAGAGGCCAGAGCTGCATGCAGCCAGGAGCTCTTTTCTACCCCAGAGGAGCCTAGCCAGTCACAGCTGTTGGAGATTGGCGAAGCGGAAACAGGACAGAAGGCCCCTGGTATGTAGATCAGATTTTGGGAATCTCTGAAATGAGTTGTTGGGGGCAGGAGGGCAGAATGGTTGCAAAAAGCAGGCTTGTCTCCCACCGCATGCCTAGTCCGAGTGGTGGAACAGGTTGTTGATTGACTCCCTCACTTCATGGGAATCTCCCTCAGAGATCTCCAGGAAACTCTTGTGGAGATACTGGGCAATCCGCTGCTGCAGGTTCTTCAGTGGAGCTGCTTTGTTTCTTGCCCCATTAACAGTAACTTTCCTGTGCCACTGTGCCGTCACGGGGGAGGGGAGGCATTACTGCACAGAGGCGAGCTGCCTAGGGGCTAGGGCAAAAGCTGCAGGCTTGGAGAAGACCCTCCCTTGATTCCCTGTTCACCCTCAGCAGTGAGCTATCTTCCATAATGATCACATCCTGTGGAAAGTGTGGGGCCAGGCATGATTATCAGCCCCCCCTCTACAGTGCTGGCTCCCCCAAAGAGCCACGTGCCCAGTGTACAGCAGGTCTGGGAACAGTGATTTACCCTGCCCCTGCAGCCACTCACCATTTTGGGGGTCTTGTGGCTCATGTGCTTGTCTGTGGTCAGCCAGTTAGTGACAGGTGTGAGAGTACTGGCTGTGTTTTAAAACACTGAATCAGTGTTGTCTGTGTTGCAAATACTGCTTCTGTAAAATGTTGCATTTAAACTTCACAGAGATGATCTTGAGAGCCCAGCCTCCCTCTTTGTTATCAGCGGCTGAACGGCTACGCAGAATTAGAAAGTGGCCATGAAGAACTAAGGAGGACTTTCTGCGTGAGGTTATGATGCACTCTGCCGCCAAGAAACAGGAATTGAAGGAGTGCTGGGACAGCGAGAAGAGGGACCAAAAGGAGAATGCGGCACACCAGAATGAAGCCACGGAGCGGTTCTTAAATGTTATGGAGCGCCAAGCAGACACACTCCAGGCGATACTAGCTTTTCAAACTGAGCAGCTCTGCGCCCACCCTCCCCTGCAGCCGCAAAACTCTTTCCCATGCTCCCCCCAGACACCGCCAACACACTCTTATCAACCTCCTGGCTCTAGTCTCTACCTGCAGCATTCCACTCCTCCCTCCTCACAGTCCAGCACTGTGGATTCCCACTATCCACTGGACTTAACACTCTGTGTCCCTCTGCAGTTTGGCCACTGCATTGTACCCCAAAGGAGAAGGTTGGATACGATCCCTGAACTTACACAAATCTTTAGTTGTCCTGGGACCCCTCCTCATCCTGGGACCTTCCCTTTCCCCATCCCCCTCCCTGCTGATGTATTTTTTCACTTGACTCTCTCCTCCGGTTGTTGTCTTTTAATAAAATAATTGTGTTGGTTTGAAAGCAAGCTTTATTCTATTAATTGAAAGCAAAAAGAGCACTGCAAAGCAATTATGTTAAACCCCCTTATTGCATCATGTGCACCAATCACCTCCTAGCATTACAAGCTCTGCAATCCCAAGCATAGCAACAAATATTAGTATCTTTCAGCTTCAAATTTCTTCCTCAAGGCATCCCTGATCTGTATTGCCTCGCACTGTGCCCCTCTAATAGCCCTGGTCTCTGGCTGTTCAAACTCAACCTCCAGGTGCTGAGCCTCTGCAGTCTAGCCCTGAGTGAAGCTTTCACCCTTCCCTTCACAAATATTATGGAGCATACAGCACGCGGCTATAAGCATAGAAATATTGTCATCAGCCAGGTCCAGCTTCCCATAGAGGCATCGCCAGCAGGCTTTTAAATGGCCAAAAGCACACTCCACAATCATTCTGCACTTGCTCAGCCTGTTGTTGAACCGCTCCGTGATGCTGTCAAGTTGCCCCGTGTATGACTTCCTAAGCCACAGCATTAAGGGGTAGGTGGGGTCTCCCAGGATCACAATGGGCATTTCAACTTCCCCTATTGTGATCTTCTGGTCCAGGAAGAAAGTCCCTGCTTGCAGCTTCTTGAACAGGCCAGAGTTCCGAAAGATGCGTGCATCATGCACCTTTCCGGACCAGCCTGTGTTAATGTCTGTGAAACGCCCACAGTGATCCACAAGCGCCTGGAGAAACATTGAGAAATACCCCTTGCAATTAATGTACTTGTTGGCTAGGTGGGCTGGTGCCAGAATTGGAATGTGTGCCATCTATCGCCCCTCTGCAGTTAGGGAAGTCCATTTGTGCAAAGCCATCCACAATGTCATGCACGTTGCCCAGAGTCATGGTCTTTCGGAGCAGGATGCGATCAATGGCCCTGCACACTTCCATCAACATGAGTCTAATGGTCGACTTTCTCACTCTGAACTGGTTAGCGACCGATCAGTAGCAGTCTGGAGTAGCCAGCTTCCACAGTGCAATCGCCACGCACTTCTCCAACGACAGGGCAGTTCTCATTCTCGTGTCCCTGCACTGCAGGGGTAGGGTGAGCTCATCACACAGTCCCATGAATGTGGCGTTCCTCATCCGAAAGTTCTGCAGCCACTGCTTGTCATCCCAGACGTGCATCACAATGTGATCCCACCACTCAGTGCTTGTTTCCTGAGTCCAAAAGCAGTGTTCCGCTGTGGTCAGCACCTCCGTGAATGTCACAAGCAATCTCGTGTCATAGCTACTATGCGTGGCGAGATCAATGTCGCACTCCTCTTGCCTTTGTGGTTTAAGGAATAACTCCACTGCCACTCGTGACGTGTTATTCAGAGCAAGCAGCATACTGGTCAACAGTTCGGGATCCATTCCTGCAGCCCGAAGAGGCAGGGCACGCAGTACACAAACCGTTGAAAGATGGCGCCAAATGCGGACAGAAGTACAGGGATTTCTGGGATGCGAAGCAATGCATTGGAACAGGACCCAGGATTCCCCACAACCCCCTCCGCCTTCCCACAAGGCTTAGCGGCAGAAGAGAAAGAGGTGCTCTGTGGGATAGCTGCCTAGAGTGCACCGCTCTGAATACCGCTGCAAGTGCGAACACGCTATTGCACAGGCAGCTGACAGTGTGAATACACAACAGTGATTTCCCTTCAGTGCTCTCTGAGCGGCGAACTGCCGGCACTGTAACTTTGCCAGTGTAGACGTGCCCTTAGTCTCATTTCAGTGCTGTCTCTCAAAGAGCCTGCTTTTTTCAAAAGGGCAGAAGTTTAGGGTGCTACACAATTGTAAGCCAAACTTAATGCATGCTCCTCCTATAATGGCTGTGTGCAGAAATACCCACATTGCATGAAGTAGCAGCCAATTATTGTAGTATCTGTTAAGCCCTGACAAAGTACTCAGTTATGTGTAAGATATAAGTATCAAAAAACAGTTGCTGCTTCAAATGCTTACAGACATCTAATTTGAATATGCAAATATAATTACAATAATTGCATGCTTAAATGAGTCATGTAATTGTGTGCATATCTTGAGTTCTTGCCCTTTTGAAAATCAGGGCCTAAACATCTGTCAGACCACAAGCTCTCGCTCACCATTTTGGGTGGTTATCTTGGCTGTTCAGAAGAAGTCCGCTTTAAAAGCTTCATTTTTGCTCAGATTTGCTTTTACACCAGTGAAAAGGAAGCTTCTAGAAGAGCTGAGAGATTTTTCTCTTTCTAAAGAAGGGACCAAAGATGACCACTGCTGTCAGGCTTTTTTTTTTTTTTTTAAATGCAGTAATCTTCACTGTTATATTTCACGACTGTTTATTTCATCTGATTCCCTAAGAGTTCCCTAAGAGGGACAAATAGAGGACCTACTCCTCTTTCATGCAGACTCCACTGCAGCACCTTTGCTAGGCAGGTCCTGCTTAGCCACTTTCCTTCATTACTGTACTATTTCTCTGACATTGCTTCAGCTATAAAGGTGGCAGAAGACTGATCCCACTTCAGTCACACTCATCTTCCCACCTCTGTGAGCCACCATTTTTTTCTGTTTCAGCCTTCCAAACATGGTAGGATACAGACAGAGGAAGGGACAGTGAATTACCATGTCCTTCCCCTACTAGGGAAAATTCCAATCTCAGAGTCCTGTGCAATCTCAACCATTTTTCTGCTCCTCTCACAGACTTGTGCTGGACATCACTTGAAGAGTTGATACTACAAGGCTCACTATTTCTGGAAATCACGCTGACCCAATTGTGCTGCTTCCTGGGCATTCATAATAAAGCACTCCCTCAGTGAACATATTTGCTCCATTACATCCCTTGTTACTATCTGCCCATTCTTAGTAGCAGCAGCAGCAGCAGAATTATGGCCGCTAGATGCTGTCACAATCAAAGATCCAGGCCTCATTTTGCTAGGGATTGTATATACACACTGAAGAGATGGTCCTTTGTCCCAAAGACCTTATAATCTAAATGGAAGAATGATGGATGAATGAAGGATGAACATTAAAAAAAACCAGATTAGTGGGAGCCAAAGATAGGTTATGATTAGTGTGATAATCAGAAACTAATTGCCTATCCACTGTAAAGAATTGTATAGACCTCATGTTAGAACTGGCTGAAGTTTTCTTCACAGAAAAAAACAAACAAAAAGTAGTGAAATTAAAGTAAATGAGCTCTCCTTCAGCGCAAGGTGGTTTGTATTCTTCGCACCCATGTGCTGGAACAGCTCTCACATCAGGCTTTACTAGCAGTGCTGACCTGAAAGTGAATATTGTGGGAAGAGTGGAGGAAAGCACATGTAGAACAAATATTCAACAATGGAAAAAAGAGTGATCCAGCCACTTATTGGTCTAACCTCTGTTCCCAGTAAAATAATGGAACAAATATGGAGACCCTCCCCCTAAAAGACACAAAACAAAACACTCAGTTGATAATGGAGCTCTGAGCAATAATCAACATTGGTTCATCGAGCATAATCTCTTGCCAGGCACATCTGATTGCTTATTCTGAGTACATCCAAAATTAGTAGATGAAGGGAAAATGCTAAATGTAATATTGGAACTTCAGTACAACAGTTGATTATGTCATGAAAAACTTACTCATAATTAATCAAAATTAGCTTAGATATCAACACTGCACCTGAATTGGGCTGAAAGAACATAAATACAAATTACTGATAGATAGCAATATATCAACTTGGATATTGGCATAAACAAGGGACTCTGTTTATGTTTGACCTTCCTTAACATCTACATATATGATCTAGAACTGAGATGATATTATGGGAAAGCAGTAATACCAAGAGACTTTGGTGTGATTATGGACAGCAAGTTGGACATGACATAAAAAAAAGTCCAATCTTTGTATAGACAAATCACATCAAAGGAACATTATAGTCCCTCTAAAAGTGTCTGGTGCACCCACTCCTCGGATACTGTGTTCAGTTCTTGACACTTAGTTGAAGAGATACAAAAGTTGGAGAGAGATTTCAAAATACACAACAAAGATGGTTAGAGGACTGAAAAGACTGGCTTGCAAGGAAAGGTGTAGAGAGTTAAGTATAGCTTGGCTAAGCAATGCTGCATTCTGATGGTTGCATGTATGCTGTCAGGTTGGCCTTCCGAATGACAAATGTTCAGGATCCTGGTAAAGGAACCAAGTAATCAGATACAAGAAGCTCTCAGGACTTTCTTTTGGGGGATTAAAGCCATATGGTAAATATTACCAATTAGGAAATTAATCCTGAATGCACAAAAGGAGTTAGGCATTGACACGCTGTGCGCTCACTTTAGGTGTGGCAGATCCCTTCTTCCCCTCAGGTGTGTGTGTGTGTGGGGGGGGGACTTGAGCCAGGGCTCCCACACCCCAAGCGAGTATCCTAGCCACTGGGCTAAAAGTTATGAGGAAGGGCATCGTCATCGACCTCCTTCTTCCCTGCCCCTGGGCTGAAGGGCCCTATCCAATAGGCAGCCCCTGAGCATGCCTACCAGATCAGTCCCTGCATATCTTCCTTTGGTTTTTGAATTGCAGTGGGTGTTACGTGGAAGATAGGGATACAGAAGCAGAAACATAGGACCCTACAGAACTTTTAATGTAAAAAGTTAGGTGCTGAGTTAAGATGCCTATGGGGTTCCGTGGGAGTCCTGTGCATCACAGTGGTCCCAAAACAGGGATTAGGTACCTTTGTGTATTCAGGCACAAGTCCCTAATGACGGATTATCCAGACAAAAGGGTAATAGATGTTTACCCACTACCACCTTTAACATTTATGCTATTATCTTAGCCCCTCATCTTCCCATGAATGGCCAGAAAAGGGAAGGTGGCTGGCCAGGGACAGTCTTTCTATCAAAACCTGTTGAGCCTAAACATGATTGCTTTGGGGACAGCAGTCTTATTCTAAACCACTTAGCCTTAATTGACAATTCCTCCTCCAGCATTAGGATTTAGCTTGTCTGTTAGCATTATGCTAGTAACCCAAGTGTCAGTACTGGCTCTTTTGAAAACTAATGAGCCTTGGCTGAGGATAAATCCTAGGGCCTATGAATTTCTCTTGTCAGGAAGGATAAAAAAAAGTCACAAAGGATCAAAATTCAGAAGTATGTGCTCTCTCCTATCTTGAAGAGTAAATTACAGGTGTAGTCATAGAAGGGCTCATAGAGAGACCCTTTTCATTTCAGCTGATGGTCATATAAGTCCAATAAATTCAGGTCTTGAATTAAATCTGACTAAAAATTCAGGCCTAGGTCCTAATTCAACTCCCGTTGATGGAATAAATCCCATGGACTTTGATGGGGACTGGATTAGGTCTCTAGACATTTCAAGTATGAAGTCCATTGTTTGAAAGAGGCAGCAGCTTCTGGTGCAGTGAGCAGACAATGTGATATAGCCATAGTTTTTTCTGTGGCCCTTTGTTTGTGACATTAACTGGTGTGGACAAATAATGAGTCTCAAGTACTAGAAGGGGGAAGATTCCCCAATAATGAAAAATATAGTGGTTGCCATTAAACTTTCAGCATATACTCAGAGTTACCACACAATGGTTTCTGAAATACAATAGTTTAACTATACTCAAAAGTAACTGAGGTATGTCAGACAACATAGTAAGGTAACTTGAGGGAAATGTTGCCTTTTAGTGGCATCCACTGCATTCTGACTTGTGGACGTCTTATTCCCCCCGCAGTGTGCAATTGCATAGTTTCCCTGTGGCAGCTACAGCAATTGCTTACAGTTATGTATTGCTTTTAATGTGGTTCAGCAGCTGGACACTAGTGGAGCTTGTGATGCTGGCAGACCTGGTGCCAGCTCATGCCAAGGCTCCAGGCCTCACTGAACACTGACACAGCTCGACTTGTGTCCAGCTGCTGGAAAATAGTCTGGCTTATCTCTGTGTTAGTATTGTTAGAATGTGTTTGGTGTCTAGACCTTATGACTAGTGTAGGATGCTGCATGCATTAATCTCACTTAACCTCTGTATCCCATGGTATAGAGTTATATTGAATGTTTACATTATAAAACTCACAAAACAGGGAAGAAAAAAATTGATTAAGGCAAAGTGCTCGCCCTGCATACAAGAAAGCAAATGAGGCATTGTGTAGCATCCAAGGACAGAGACCTTGTTGATTGCATTCTTCACTCCCTCCAGGAAGGGAAGACCTGTGTATGAATTCATTCCATCAGCTTGGATTCTGGAGTGAAGGGGATAAAAATCCTTTACAAGGAGCAACTTGGATCTTCAAGCTTTCTAGACTCTGAGGGGCAAAGATTTCTAAACATAAGAGATCCAAATGCTGCTTGGCATGGCCAGCCCAAAAGGACATATAGAGCTGCTTATATTACCTTTTAAAATCCAATTCTCTGTCGTGTGTGTATGTTTACCTCTTTTAACCTTGTAAATAACTCATTTCATGGTTAATAAATCTTTAGTTAGTTTATTACAGGATTGGCTACAGGAATTGTCTTTGGTTTGAGATCTGAGACACAATTGACCTGGGGTAAGTGACTGGTCCTTTGGGACTGGGAGTAACCTGAATATTGCTGTGATTTTCAGTGTAAGTGACCATCTATCACATAGTCCAACTTGCCTGGGTAGTAAGATAGACTGAAGTGCCCAAGGGGAATGTCTGCAACTCCATGGAAAGATTGTTATAGGTCTTTATGAGTTCACCCTTGTTACTGGGTTAGTGAAATCTAATTATAGAAGGTAAGCACTGGGGCAAAAACTCCAAATTGGTTGTGACAGTCTGCCTTGAGGTTGGCACTAAAGGGCATGAGCCCACTCCAGACAGCTTGACAGGGGACCATGTGATCAGCCAGCTTTCTAATGACCAACAGCTAATGCTCTGTGAGCCACCCATGGAAGCGCTGCTGTTAAATATAATTCTTACTACTGAAAAAGAGAAGCACCTTTTCAGGACAGTGCTTCTATATCGTGATACCAACTTTTCCAACCTAGCCCTAAAAATTTCCCAAATCTGGTGAAAAATTCCCAGATAAAGTTTTTTACAGTGCTTTTATATCCTGGGAAATTTCCCAAAACCTGGGAATTTGTGAGTAAAATGTTTCAACTTGGGAAATTGGGAATTTTCATTCAAAATATTTTACTCAAACGTTCCCAGATTTTGGGAAATTTCCCAGGATATAGAAGCACTGTTTCAGGATAATCAACAGAAACTCAAACTTCACCTAAACTCATACTATACACAATCTAAGGCCCCAGTTCAGGCAAGCATGAGCTTGGGGCTTAAGAACATACTTAATTTTAAATGTGTGGTTAAGCACCCTTCTGGGATAGGGTGCTTCCCTGACTCAGGGCCTAATGAAGTAGAAATATCTATCACATAAGACAGACCTTATGAATAATTCTCAGCATGCAACTGTCACTTTTAAAAATTGCTATCACTTTAATTTGTTCAGAGTTAGAAATAATTGTGTTGATGGTTCTTGAAGTTTATTTCAAGGCACATAAGCAATTATATCACACATGATAATATTTCACTGCTGAATCTATCAGCTAGCAGCTGGATCTCTTACAAACATAAGAGTGTGAATATGAAAGTTACTAGAACTAACCATCTGCTGAAAAAGACTATTTCAAATAAAATAAACCCTAGATTTTAAAATGTAATTTGTCACCATATTAAACTGTTGACACAAATGAGGTATAAACTTTACCAAAAGTTATATAACTTGCATGATTATGTCTAAAAAAGTTTTGACTTGTGATTGGTTTTAACTTAAAACCCTCACTTTTTCAGCATTATATACCACTGAAGTCTCACTTAACCCTTTAGNCCTGTGGATTGCAGCTGTCTATAGTGCCTCTTGTAACAGTTGCCTGACAGCTACAACTCCCTGGGCTACTTCCCCATGGCCTCCTCCAAACACCTTCTTTATCCTCACCACAAGACCTTCCTCCTGGTGTCTGATAATGCTTGTACTCCTCAGTCCTCCAGCAGCACACCTTCTCACTCTCAGCTCCTTGTACCTCTTGCTCCTAGCTCCTCACACGCACCTCCTTCCTCTGGCTCCTCCCCCCTGACTGGAGTGAGCTCCCTTTTTATACCAGGTGCCCTGATTAGCCTGGCCTGATTGGCTGCAGGTGCTCCAATCAATGTAGCTCTCTCTGGTGCCTTCTAGAAAGTACTTAATTGGCCCCAGGTGCCTTGATTACCCTGGAGCAACTGCCATTTTGGTTCCCATGGTACTAGGGATTTGCTTAGCCTGGAGCTAATATACCTGTTCTTCAGTACTTTTCTGTAGCCATCCGGCCTTGCTCCATCACAATAGATACTGTTGCCAATTTTTGAGCTGAATTATTAGTCAAAGTTCAGGGCCCCAGTGTAGGGATATTAAAGAAGGTACTAACAATGATTCCCCCACAATTTGTCCCCCCACATCTTTTGGGTCTTTTGTTAAAACTTGTAAGCTACTGTGAACACTATGTTACCACCCCTGCTGTGAGCTATAAGCCATTAAGTGACTTTCACTTTATTGTACCAGCAGCGGCTCCTAGGAACAGATCCCCACCCTCTGTGATTAAATGGAATGTATGTTAATGAATGCTTGATGTACATGAATGGTTAGGGAGGTGCCAGCCTAGAAAGGGAGTATCCATCGGCCGGCCGAAGAAGGTGTCAAGTGGAATCAACCAGATGACCCCCGGAGGGCAAACTGGGATCCACCCCAGCACCTCAAAGGAAAGAAGACAGAATGGAGCCACCCACCTGCTGATTGATTTAACAGCAGCAGAATGAAACAACTTCCATGAACTAACATAGGGAAAAATCCCTATAAAACTGGACTCTGAAGAATAAGTCTTTGAGTCTATGGTTCTGCTGCCAGCCTCCAGGAGCATCAGGTGCACCTGACCCAGACTTCGCTC